>SNQJ01S0105652.1:0-12647 GCA_010110895.2 Picea sitchensis
TTCGAGTTCAAAGGTTGATTGGTAAGACATGGAGGTGACTTGAAGTTGTAACAGAGTTATAAGTGTAGTTATGAGAGTTGTGAAGTAGTTTAACTATGTTAAGTGAGTTAAGCCCAGTTGTACTAGTTGTAACTGAACTTACATTAGTGAGAGTTCAGTGAATTAATTATTAATTAATTCAAATCAGTGAACTCACATGCAACTGAAGATTCACCACAGTTAACTACATGCATGTCAGATCCAATGGAGACCTAGTTGAGATAACATGTGAAAGGGACAATTTGGCTATCAATTGTAATTTGAGTGAAGTGCACTCATGCAATGACACATGCAGTGGATATGATCATGAGAATATGCAAACTAGGCAATTGGAATTCATTGTGAGAATTCTAATTGCAGAGATTGTGCATAGGAGGCAGGTTGTCTGGAGACAAAATATTGGCACATGAATTTGTCAATTTTTGTATGACAGTGTGAGATGATTGTATTGTATTGAGAGCTCTTGGATTAGAGTTTTGTATGATATTGTTTCATGATCCATGATATACATGATATATGATAGTGGGGTTTTTATCTTTATGCTTTCCTGGTAAAACTTCTGTTTTATGTGTTCTTGATATTTCACTTTGTGATCATGGTTTAATTTCCACAAGAATATTAGTAGAAGCGATTCTGTATTTAACAGTGGAATATAATTGTTAGATTAGGAGAATTGCAGAAAATACTTAATTTGTATTGAAATTTCTACAGGTGAAGTAAAGAAGGCCGAAATTCAAGGGAGGATAAATTCTTTTGATGATGCTTTCTAAGGTATGCTATTTACAGGTCATCTCACCATTTTTGCAATAACCTTTTTTCTAGAATGATTCAGACTGTGAAAATGATAGGCCATTGACAAAACATATCCAAGTAGCTATGGTACAGATTTCATATTGTGGGTTGTTGTAGTTTTGGAGTTACACTCCGTGGAAAATAGGGTTTGTGGCTAGTCCTGAAACTAGTTTAAAACAAGTGTTCGGGTAAAAACGTCATAACTTCTTCATAACAGATCCAAATTAAGTAATACCAAATGTGTTGGTTAGAGTAAAATATGTAGTATTATGTGTAAAAATTTCAGATCCATAAAACAAATATTCCGGGCGGGCATGCTCTATAAGTTAGCTCTCTAGAATAAACCATAATTCAACAAGGTATGCCATTTTTGCTATAACTCCTTTTATGAGAGGTTCCAAGTAGTGACACCTGGAGGAATTGAATAAAACACACTGAAGAAAATTGTGTACTATTTTCAGATCTTTTTTCATTACAGGTACATAGTTATGATTATTTCAAGTTAGGGTTGTTGACTAATCCAAAACTAGTCATGTGAGACTAAAGAAAAGTTTGATGAAAATGCTAGTCTCTTGTTGTTAAAGTTAAGGAAGGTTTGCATGTATGTGATTGTAAAGATCCTCCCCGACCAACCTGAGGCCGGGGTACACCACTCTAGAGAAACCACTCATGCTCTGACGCTTGTCGGTAACCTTCCCAGCCATCAGGCAGGGAACATGCTACTCTAGGGAACACTTTCGTTCCCATACTGCGGAACATATAGTAGCATAACTAGTAGTCAACTAAGCAATGCCACCTAAATTTACTCTTTAGACTGCATGCAACTAAAACATATACATACAACACACTTGTAGAAGCTTTACATCTAAACATGACAAATAATTACTTTTTGTAACATACGACTTTCATATTAAAATAACAGTAATTACCGATATGCATCATTTACAGGAAATTACCCCTAAGCACACAAGTAATTATAGTCACATATGTAACATAGGCATGTAAATAACAAAACAACATATCCATATATCATACAATTGGTACTTATCTTAGAAAGACTGTCATCAACTGCTTACAGACCATCCATGAACCTCCCAGCCATAGACTACACTGTTCATCACTCTCAACAGTGAATCACCCCTGAGCTAGGATTGAACTCCACCCAGGGTAAAGGGATTCCTATCCAAGCTAAGGTTCATGGACAACAGGAAAGACTCCGTCTCATGTGCTCACTCAACTAATAGCCTACAACCTCTCATTCTCCACATGCCTATCCCACCCAAGGAAGTGTGCCCCTTCTCTGCTCAACAGTCCCTCGGCTGCCCCACATCCCTTCCAGGGCTTCAACAAAAGGCCAGAACGTAAGTCTCAGAGCACTGTAGCTGCAATTTAGCACCTACAAGAATCAATCCCCAACAATTCTCTCACTCAGAGAACTGCTCATGGGCCTGACAACCTGCTTCTTCAATCCCGCTCCAAGCTAACCAGGTACACGAACCAAAAAGGATGAGGAAATAGGCTTCCGAAAGATGACATGGATGTTTCAAGGATAATGAAATGTATGAGTGAAATGGTCATGGAGTCATTGACTGGATAACTGAGTGTGTATTGGAATCACTGTGAATTCTCTGTCAAAAAGTCATGCTCCGCCTGCCCGTTTCCCCCCTTTTTCCCGTTCGTAAGGTATCCCTCTGAAAAAATCCCCCCCTGAGCTAAGTTTCCCCACGATATGAATGCATGTCTCCAACTTGAACAACTTGACACTTGTCATATCAGAAGTTACTTTTGTCCACTTGTCCCCAACTTTAGAACTTAGGATAAACTAATTATCCATACTTTATGTTTTAGGAAATATTAATATAATATTCCCTTGACTTTTGGCCCTCCCTTTCCCTAACTGGTGAAGTTCAGTCCCCCATCTCTTTTATTATGGCCAGTTTGTGTGCAGTGATGTATTTTATATTAATCATGAGTCAGGTACAAAGCAGGCGCTCTAGCCTTTAACATCTAGGCGCGCTAGCCTAATTCCAAGACATAAGCATTCCGGCTTATAATAATGTCTCACCAGCCTATAATGCATATTATATACACAAAGGTTCACTGACCTTAATATTGCGCGCACTTAGTTATTGCACACTGTATCCTTTGTCTTTAAGGTTGCGCGCACCTTAGTTACTGTGCATAGTATTCATAAATGTGTACATTACATCCCTTTACTGCGCAATATATGCGCTCACCATGCCATGAAAGGTGTATTACAAAAATGATGTCTAAACAACTCACTAGCTTAAATATACTTGGATTATATTTACATTTGGGTTCGGCCGAGGGATATTACAATCCCCTCCCCTTATTTATGCACTGTCCTCAGTGCATCATGTACCCATATACAACAAAATTTTCAAAATTCTTCAAAAAGATGTGGGTATTCTATCCGCATTGCATCCTCATGCTCCCAAGTAGTATCTTCAGGTCCATACCAGGTTCATTGGACCTTTACAAGCCCTATGKCTTGATTCCAGAGTTGTTTGATTTTTTGATCCAGGATGCGCACCAGATGCACTTGGAAAGCACCTTCCTGCTCCACCTGAATAAAATTCCAATCAATAACATGATTAACATCGGGTATATATTTCTTTAGAAATGATACATGGAAGACATTATGAACATACATATATGTAGGCAATGCAATCATATAAGAAACTGGACCAATCCTCTCTAGGATTTCAAATGGTCCAAAAAATTTGGCTGCCAACTTGGCGCAACTTCCCAGCTTCAGGTAACTCCTGTTAGCTTTTACTTTCAGGAAAAAATGATCACCCACTTTGAATTCTCTGTGGATTCTATTTTTATCAGCATAACGTTTCTGTGTGTCTTGGGCAGTTTTCAAATTCTGCTTAATTTTTAACATCTGGTCCTCCATCTCCTTGAACAACTCTGGCCTGACTACTGTTCTATCAGCTGGATTATCCCATCTTACTGGAGTATTGCACCTTCTGCCATAAAGTGCTTCAAATGGGCTCATTTTCAATGATGCCTGATACCCATTGTTATAAGCGGATTCTACTAAATGTAGGTAGTCTTCCCATTTTGATGGTTTGTCCATCACATACATTCTCAACATATCTTCTATCACCCTGTTCACTCTTTCTGTCTGTCCATCAAACTCAGGATGGTAAGCTGTACTAAAGTTCAGATTCGTTCCAAATCCTTTGAACAATCCTTTCCATAAATTCGAGGTGAATTTCGGGTCTCTGTCAGACACAATCATTTTAGGAATTTTGTGCAATCGTGCCACTTCCTTCATGAAAATATCAGTGACATCTGTTGCCTTGTGATTAGTTTTTAGTGGAATTAAATGGGAAACTTTTGTAAGCTTGTCCACCACTACCATAATTGAATAATGTAGATTTCCTATTTTGGGCAATCTCGTAATAAAATCCATTGTCACCACTTCCCACTTCCATTCAGGAATGGGAAAAGGTTGCAACAATCCTGCTGGGTGCCTATGCTCTATTTTAACTTTCTGGCATTCCATATACCTAGCAATGCATTCTGTTGTTCCTGAGTTTGTACTTAAGGCTCAAAAAGTACAGTGTCAAGGCATCCAAAAGTAAGTGAAAGATGGGTAAGAGGGTAGCGTCAACCTTCGGTATAGGAAACTAGGGAAGATTTCTACGTTCACGTCATCTAGCTTCCAACTGTTCCTGAGTAGTTATATCTTGTTCAATGGCTGCCCATGAACGTTCAAGTTCCTCCCAGTTATTAGTAGTTTTTAGGATTATGTCGAAAAGATTTAAGGCGATATGCATTTGGTTCGATAGTCCGGGTTCAATATTAGGCTGTATCGATGCAGGGACAATCATGGAGGAACAATAATATTTAGGAAAGGATTTAAAGAGAGATTAAATGCTGTCTTGATTTGGTCGAAATAAAGAGAATTTTACGTTTTCAGAATAAAATAGAAATGCAAATTGAAGGCTCGTTCCCGTAACTGTATTATATTTTAATATAAAGGTGTGATGTGAAAGAGAAACATTTAGCTGCATATAATGCAAGGTTCTTGTCAAAGATAAAACTCACATATAAATAGAAGAGGAAATTAGTAAGAAAATAACTGGCATAGCAAAGAACATATGTAGAATTCTGAAAGTGCAGATTGGTCTTACACCCGCTGATAGCTGGTGTAGAGGAAAGACAATAAACAAATACAAAAAACCAAAATCCTTTTGTTATAGTAGTGGTCGTACTAAAGTATAACAAATCACATCAATTATTAACAAATGGAATGAAATGAAACATGAAATACAAAGAAACAAACTTGTAACACAGTCTTGACGGAATTGAGAATCTCCAGATTTGCTTATATTAACTTCTCCAATGCAAAATTCTATTACAATCGACACAAAAAAGGTCCGGCCTCGTTTATTTCTTTCTGTGATATATTTATACAATTTTACAGATCATTTAGAATCTCAACGGTTACACAAAGGTGGTTACAACCGAGAGGAGCGCAATCGCTCCCTTTCTCCTGCTCTATTTTCACTTGGTGCCAGGTGCTCGTCTTCGCGTGGATTCGATGTAGGCAATACATCTGTCCACAAACTGAGATACGAGCTGCGAAGGTTCCGCTTGACAGCTGGCCTTGGCGAAGTAACATTCTCGGGCTAACTATGGAAGCTTGTCCCCCATTTGTGCATCGATGATGTCAAGGGCACTCAATTGCGCGCTGGACTGGATCAAATTCTTATCAACTCGAACCATGTCCACCATGTCCATCTGAGAGATATCGGCCAAATCTCTCTCCTCCTTCTCTTTCAGATCAAGCGAGATCTGTTCTACATTCATTTGTATTAATGTTTCGGCATCGCCCCCAGTATCCATACCTAACAGCTCATCCTCTATAGAATTGAAGGCTTCTTCTAATGAATTGGTCACTTTTTGGGCCTGTTCCTTTCCCAGGGCAATGTTATGCTCCCAATCCTTCAACAAAATGTTACCTCTAGTTTGTTCTGGGAGGGCGAGTCCGGGAGAACCTGTCAAAATTTTGTCATTCGTGTCTATCACCGCCTCCTAGAAGGCGACTCGAGCCGCTCCTGCATCTCTTTCTCTGTCAGCCAGGTTCTTGGAAACCCGATGCATCAACAGACAATCCTCTCGGATTGTTCCTACTTTGGCGAGCAACTCTGCTGTGCAGAAGAGATCTTGCTCCGAATATGGGTCGCTCGAGATTTAAACCCCTCGACATCGATCACCCTATTTTCAACGATCTCTACCTGAGCTTGCAGCTCTGCAATCATAGTCCTCTGTTGACCAGCCTACACCCAACCGTCTCAGATCACTGAATGCGCTTGTTCCAACTTGGCTTTGAGCACTTCTATTTCCTTTTTATCAGCTAGTCGGGCCAGTTCTATTTCCCCACTCACCTGACCTTTAGCGCTTTCTGTGGCCGAAGCTACTCTGGCTTGGAGAGTCTTTATCAGGCGATTCTTTCTTTTGAGCTGGCTTTTTAACATCCCGACCGAGAATTGATTCGCCGATGCATACGCTCCTAGCGTTCCTGCGATCTCCGTGGCGAATTCCTCATTCTTTTTGTTCTTTCCATCGGTCATAACCTTGAATTTTTTAGCAGTCGATCCTTCGTCCCGGTAGGACTCCCTTTTCACCATCGCTTTCCTATTTTTGTCAAAGAAGAACTCGTTTGGGGGAAGTTCTTCTGCTCTGATAGGCCTTAGTTCGTCATCGAAAATCCATCCTTCTTCTATATTTCCTTGCGTCGACTGCAAGGGGGTGACAGAAGTGATGGGTTCCCTGATCTGTTTCGTTGTCTTTCCTGGGGTGACGACCGAGTCCTGCTTCTTCGGAGGTTCAGAGGTCTTCGTCTCAGTTTCTGGATTCAGGGTCTCTGGCGGGTCTGGATTCTGTGCCTCTGCTTCGGGCTTATTCTTTTGCTCCCCCTCGTTTTGGATTTTTCCTGAACCAGAAGTTGCTTCTTTGGAGCGTTCAACATCCTTTGGTTCCATATCAGAAACGTCCGGCCTCACTCCTCGTAACACAACAGGAAGACAACTTCGTCTGTTTTCCTGAAATTTTAATACAGAGGCCTTGTCTTCAAGTGCCAAAGATCGGATCCGAACTAGTACTTCCCCATAAGACCTCGTCCCTCGGAAAATGTCATCCGGGGGTGAAAACGCGTGTTCAAACCTCTTCAGCCCACAATTAGCTAAATGGTTGCTTACAATTTTCTGAGGATCATGTTTTTTATACTCAATGGAGACCAAACTCAGGTCTTCCAGGGCTGCAACCTCGGCTTTGGCATGCTCGAAATCCAATAAAGAATAAGAATTTAGCCGAACGGGAAAAAATGGCCATAACTTCTTCGAAGATGCTTTGAGTTCTTTACTCACCCCGCCAATCACTGTTTGTCGGGTGATCTCGCGACAAGCCAGCTTGTGGGGGATGAACAGTGGTAGTGCAAGCGGGGGAACAACAGCTCCAAACACTATGAAATAAGAAAACTCTGCTTCTACGTACCAGTCCGCTATACCACTCATATTGGCAACAATGCTGTCCTAGATACGAGGTGGAAAACGACCAAAATGGCGATGTGCAGGGGCACCATTACCCAGTTGAAAATTTCGTGAATAAATTTGTCCGCTTTATTCTCCCACAGTTTGTCGTGATACTCATGTACAGGTTTTTCTTGGGATGGATTCCAAGCCCAGCTCATCAAAGGGAATGGTGTCATGGAACATACCGCGTCCATGATATACACAGACATGAAAAATGAGGATGGTCTCCCGCTTGCCTTCTGCTCCTGATACTCTGTGACCTGGTTGGCCAAACTGTCCGAGAGTATCTTTGCCTAGTTAAACGAGCAACCTTCTGCAACCCAAAAAATGAGAGGCACCCACGCAATGTAGAAATGCGCTGTGTCCTCCCTTCCGAATAAACGACATGTCATCATTGCCACATACTTATACTGTGGCTCCAGTGAGGCGATTGAATAAACGCCCTGGTCGTTTGCTCTGAATTTTGTGGAGCGCGAAACCCAATCCTTTATCAAACCGAACATGGTTTTGTCATATTTAGTGCACTCCTTCTGTTTGAATCCCTCCAGGAATTCAACATCATACATGTATTCAGATGTTGTCGGGAGATTATACATGGTTTGGATGCGATCCGGTCTAAAAGTCCCGACTGTGACCTATCGTTCGTTCATGATAGTTCTGGTGGGTAGGTCTATGTGATCCAATGCCCATAGGATCATATCATAATATGGGAACAACTGTGGTCTGGTTGCTACCTTGTGCATTCCAGATTGCACAACTATCTTGTATTTAGTGTTCAAGTCGTCCTTTTCATTGTCGTCGGAGTCTGAATAATTCACCAACTCAGATTGCAGAATATCTGAAACGAACAACCAGCTAGGGACCGAGTCGACACTTCGAGGCGAAGTGTCAGAGACATTATTTGAGCCTTGCCCTGCAACCTCGACATTCACCTTTGTTTCTTTCCATGGAGCCATAGTTGAAGCTTGTGTTTTCGCCCTTCTGCGATAGACCTGTGTATACATGCAGAAATTAGTTCACTCGGAAAATGACGAGCTTTGCGTGCTTATGAAAAATGTTTTCATTATAATAGAATGAAACTCCTGTATATATTTGAAAATTCTGTACTCTTCGAAATAAGTCTATCAAATCGCAATTAGAAACAAATTTATTGCGTAAAATACGATCTTATTATTCGTGGATTCGCCCTAATTCTTCATTAATGTCATCAATGTTTGGCGGTTTGACAGTCAGTCGGAGTAGGGATAAAGATGGCTACCTCGRGAAATGTGCAAGTCTTGATGCGCGGGACATATCTTGCTTTATTTTAAATTATCAAAACTTAGCAACGTTAATAAATTTCTCGCTTTTCGCTGCATCGTTGATTTCCTTTTAACTTTTTGAGTCTTCAACTCGCGAGACTGCGACGACCGACTTTGGCTTAATTAATAGTAATTGTGGTTTGGAGTATTAGTAATTTTATAATCAATTTATTCGCCATATCGCGACTCGGAATTTCGAAGACCATTCTCTGGGAGATTAGTATGCCGAGTCGCGAAACTGCGAGATGACGATAATTAAGGCTCAATTAAGGGGAAGGAAATCTTAGATTAGGCGACTAATTAACCTTGCTATAATTACGTCACGACTTCGCGAGTCGGGGTTTTAGACGCCGTAACTTTCGAAAAGATAGTGCCGAGTGGTGAGACGCTGAGAACAGATTTAACCATGGTTAGCTTTTTTTCCTTTAATCCTTGACCAGGGTTATCACAAAAGTACCTCATGTTTTCGGCTATCGGGGCTGTAAAAATAAAGACTTGGGTTTGACGAATGCCGAGGCGTGAAACCCCGAAGACGTCTAATCACCGAGTTAAAAGATTTGACCCTGGTTACTATTTTGAGTGAAAATTTAAAACGACTTCGCCGTTTCATGACTCGGGACGTTTGAATTCATGAGTTATAGTAGTCAGACTTGCGAGATCCCGAAATAAAACAAAAAAGAGCGAACGTTCTTACGAAAGTGGACTTGTTTTGAGGGTAGAAAAAGCATCATTGCTTACTCAGCAAGGTTGCAGAGTTTTTTCAAAGTTTCAGGGGGGAAAGACAAAAGGCCATCTTTAGAATTTTAAGTATCCAAAATGAAAATTGTGAAGGGTTAACAAAAAACACGGGCGGCTCCAACACATTCTACAATTTATCTCTTCATACCTAGACAAAAGTATTGGATCTTGACCAATGTTATGGTTTTCTGATATCTGGGGTGCCCTGCATAAGGAGCATTATGCATCTCACACAAAATTATATGTTTCAAGTCCTGGACATTTGGCACAAAAATTCTATTCTTGTGCAACAACATTCCATCTACTCCCAACTTATAAATATCCATATTCCGAAGTATCTTACCCTGTTGTAGCATTGCTACCAATTCTCTGTACTGCAGATCTATATTGGCAGCCTCCATAATTTTTCTTTTAACATCAGTCTGATATATGCTGATGGCTGTAGCACGTAGTTCATGCACCCTCCTGCTGAGTGCATCAACCACTTTATTTTCTTTCCCTTTGATATGCTTTATATGAAAGTTATATCCGCTTAGAAATTCTAACCATCTGCTTTGTCTAGCATTTGTATTTGGCTGATCAAATAAATATTTCAAACCATTGTACTCTGTTCTTAGCTCAAACCTCTTTCCCATGAGGTAGTGTCTCCATTTCCTCAGGGCATGCACTATGGCTTCCAAATCCAAATCATGAGTGGCATAGTTTCTTTCATGCTCCTTCAACTTCCTTTATTCATAATATATCACAAATCCATTTTGATTGAGGACTCCACCTAGTCCTTCATTACATGCATCTATGCATACAATGCAATCTTCATTTGGGTCTGTGATCCTTAGTATTGGAGAACTTGTCAATAATTGTTTCAAATGTTGGAAACTCCTTTCACAGTCCGTTGTCCACTGAAACTTCATACCTTTCCTTTGCAAGGAAGTGATTGGGTGTGTTATCTTCGAGAATCCTCTAATGAATCTCCTGTAGTAGCCTGCAAGGCCCATGAAAGATCTGACCTTTGTCACATTCTTTGGTGCTGACCATTCTCTAATGGCTTCTACCTTCTCAGGGTCCACTGCTATCCCATCTTTTGAGATGATATGCCCCAAATAATGAATTTGTTTATGATAAAATGAGCACTTGCTCAATTTGGCATACAACTGAGGTTCCCTTAATACCTGCAACACCATCCTCAAATGATGTTCATGCTCTTCCTCTGAATTGGAATATATAATAATGTCATCCAAAAAGACAATGAAAAACTTGTCCAAATACTCTCGGAAAACACCATTCATTAAGCACATGAAAACAGCTGGTGCATTTGACAATCCAAACGGTACCACCGTGAACTCATAATGACCATACCTTGTCCTGAAGGCGGTCTTGCTAATATATTATTCTTTAATTCTTACTTGATGGTATCCTGATCTGAGATCTATCTTTGAAAATATCCTTGCATCCTTCAATTGATCAAAGAGGTCATCAATCCTTGGTAGAAGACATTTGTTCTTAACAGTCACTTTATTCAATTATCTGAAGTCAATGCACAATCTGAACGTTCCATCTTTCTTTTTCACAAACAAGACTGGGGCACCCCAAGGTGATACACTTGGGCATATATACCCCTTCTTTAGAAGTTCTTCAAGTTGCATTTGAAACTCCTTCAATTTTTGTGTACTCATCCTGTAAGGAGTCTTTAATACTGACGCTGCTCCAAGCATCAAATCAATAGAGAAATCAATGTCTCTCCTTGGGGGTAGTCCTGGTACTTCCTTGAATACATCTTCAAACTCTTTCAGGACTGCATAATTCTCCAAATTTGGCACCTTGTCTTTAGGTGTCTCCTCCATATGAGATGAAAATATTTGACATCCTCTTCTATAACATTTCTTCAACTGTAATGCTGAAATTTCTCTAACGGTTACTGCCCTGGGAATTCCCTGCACTTTCCTTTGGTTCCCTTCTTCATCCAAGCAAGTGAATGATTTGTTATGACAATCCAATAGAGCATGATGTGGGTCCAACCAATCCATCCCAATTAAATAGTCATAGGAACCTAAGGGTAATATGTTCAAATCTGCCCTGGTATTTAGTCCATTCATGTCTATGAGGCAGGAATTAACCATCTCATTAACTTTTCTTCTAGATCCTATAGCCAGTTGCACCAACCAGGATTTCCCATGCTTTCTTCTTGGTAATTGCAAAATTTCCACCATCTTTGGGTCTATATAACTATGGCTAACTTATGAATCAATTAAAATAGCAAGGGTTTGGTTGTTGATCATACCTTCCACTTTAATCATGTGGGACTGATACTCTGCTTTCTTGTTGTCCAGGGCTGCATAAATCCTTGGCACATTTCTTCCCATGTCCTCCACTGTCTCAGCTCATTGTACATTATGAACAACCCTACCTTTTTCGCCTCTGTGAGGACAATCTCTGAACCTATGGTCTCCTTTACAACCCCAACATTGCATAGGTGGCTGTCTTGGCCCTTGAATCCCTGTGTCAATCACTCTGGTTTCCTTATGCGTTTTCTACCATTGTGGATTATTTCTGAAGAATTGTGGCTTAGCTCCCTTCTTCCTCTGCTCCATCTTGAATTTCTTATTGTCTTCCCAAGCCTTTTGGAAAGCTGGTCTTTCTTTCAACTGGTCATATAAGCATTTAGCTCTCTTAATGGTCTCTTCTAATGTCTTGGGATCATCATATTGTATTTTGTCACTGATGAACGATGGAAATCCACTTAAGTACCGTTGAATCTTGACTGTCTCATCCTTAATGAAAGAGACATACTTCAATAGTTCCAGAAACCTTCTCTCATATTCATGTATGGTCATACTTCCAAGTTTAAGTTCAAAGAACTCTTTCATTTTCTTGTCATAGTATCTCTTGGTCAAGTATTTCTTCTCAAAATACTTCTTGAATTCTCTACAAGTAGCACTTTTCTCTACAATGTGATGTACCTGCACAAGTTGATCCCACCACATGGGGGCCTTTCCTTTGAGTTGATAGATATCGATTCTACCTTCAACATGGGAAGAATAATTATGCAATTGAAAATACTTTGCAAGATACCAGATATATAAAATATGCAGAACATAAATGAAATGCTAGAAATGACAGAATAACAGTAAAATATCCAGCATAATCTTCACAATACACAGAAATGATATATGAAATAGCAACAGAAATAACACTTTGAATCAGATAG
>SNQJ01S0105652.1:12657-28245 GCA_010110895.2 Picea sitchensis
TTCTCTTTTTACAAGATAGTTGTTCTTACCCATTGCAATGTTATTTTAAATGTAATCCAGGATTCTTAATTGGAACTATAAAGAATTGCAATAGGGAGATTTCTTTCCTGTGATTTAATTCAGAACTTCAGTTCACTTCAGCAAGTTTAGATAGAATGATTTCTTTTAATACAACACTAAGTGCTTTTGGAATTGAGCATATATAGTGCGCAGCTATCTTTGAAACAAAAGACTTCCCTGGGTTGATAATTTATGTTTCACTTGGTTGTTTGAAATTAATTAAGCAATTATAGTGACCAACACTACTTACACGCACTATTCTGGCATTGTGCGCCAATATCCATAGCGCACAGTTTTGATACCGCACACCGATATTCCACATGCATTTTCATCCTATGCATGCACCATGTCAAGTTTAACATATTCCTTCACGCTCAAATATCTGCGCACACTACTGAATACACTATCACGAAACAACTTATACTCGTACTTATGCGTGTACCAACAAAAATCCTCTGCGTTAAGAAATACTTGCGCACCCCATGTGCACCTTACTATGTGTGTGCTTACTATGCAAGGCTAATTTCAGCGCGTGCATCTACACATAATAATCTTTCGCGCGACGCCACAATTTACCGCGCACATTGGCACACCACGGTTTCCCGCGCGGTGCCAAATTTACCACGCACGCCAGTACGCCAACCCTTTCCAAGGACACTCTAGGACTCTAATTCTTGTCACTTCGAAGTTACTTTTCTATGAATATTCACTTCGATTGCACCCTTCTGGTCCATCCAATCTCAGTGTTGAACTAAGGCTATGATACCATATTGTAACGATCCCCCCCGACCAACCTGAGGCCGGGGTATGCCACTCCAGAGAAACCACTCATGCTTTGACGCCAATCGGTAACATTCCCATCCATCAGGCCGGGAACATGCTACTCTAGGGAACACTTTCATTCCCATACTACGGAACATACAATAGCATACCCAATAATCAACTAAGCAATGCCACCTAAATTTACTCTTTAGACTACATGCAACTAAAACATATACATACAACACGCTCATGAAAGATTTACATCTAAACATGACAAACAATTAATTTCTGTAACATACGACTTTCATATTAAAATAACAGTAGTTGCCGATATGCATCATTTACAGGAAATTACCCATAAGCACACAAGCAATCATAGTCACATATGTAACATAGGCATTTAAATAACAAAAGAACATATCCATATATCATACAATTGGTACTTATCTTAGAAATACTGTCACCAACTGCTTACAGACTGTCCACGAACCTCCCAGCCATAGACTACATTGTTCATCACTCTCAACAGTGAATCACCCCTGAGCTGGGACTGAACTCCACCCAGGGTAAAGTGATTCCTATCCAGGCTAAGGCTTATGGACAACAGGAAAGACTCTGTCTCAGGTGCTCATTCAACTAAAAACCTACAACCTCTCATTCCCCACATGCCTGTCCCACCCAAGGAAGTGTGCCCCTTCTCTGCTCAACAGTTCCTCAGCTGCCCCACTTCCCTTCCAGTGCTTTAGCAACAGGCCAGACCGGAAGTCTCAGAGTGCTGTAGCTGCAGTTTAGCACCTACAAAAATCAATCCCCAACAATTATCTCGCTCAGAGAACTGCTCACAGGCCTGACAACCCGCTTCTTCAATCCCGCTCTAAGCTAACTAGGTACACCAACCAAAAAGGATGAGGAAACAAGATTCTGAAAGGTGACATGGATGTCTCAAGGATAACAGAATGTATGAGCGAAATGGTCATGGAGTCATTGACTAGATAACTGAGTGTGTATTCAAATCACTGTGAACTCTCTGTCAAAAAATCATGCTCCGCCTGCCCGTTTCCCCCCTCTTTCCCATTCATAAGGTATCCCTCTGAAAAAATCCCCCCCTGAGCTAAGTTTCCCCATGATATGAATGAATGTCCCCAACTTGACACTTGTCATATCATAAGTTACTTTTGTCCACTTGTCCCCAACTTTAGAACTTAGGATAAACTAATTATCCATACTTTATGTTTTAGGAAATATTAATATAATATTCCCTTGACTTTTGGCCCTCCCTTTCCCTAACTGGTGAAGTTCATTCCCCCATCTCTTTTATCATGGTTGGTCTGTGCGCAATGATGTATTTTATATTAATCATGAGTCAGGTACAAAGTAGGCAGTCTAGCCTTTAACATCTAGGCGCACTGGCCTAATTCCAAGACATAAGCATTCCGGCTTATAATACTGGCTCACCAACCTATAATGCATATTATATACACAAAGGTTCGCTAACCTTAATATTGCGCGCACTTAGTTACTGCACGCTGTATCCTCTGTCTTTAAGGTTGCACACACCTTAGTTACTACGCACGATATTAAAAAATGTGTACATTACATCCCTTTTCTGCGCAGTATATGCATGCACCATGCCATGAAAGGTGTATTACAAAAATGATGTCTAAACAACTCACTAGATTAAATATACTTGGATTATATTTACATTTGGGTTTGGCTGAGGGATATTACAATGATCATATACATCAGGTCTATTACATATTTACAAATCAGATTTGGATGATGAAAGTGATGAAGGCTTTTGGTTGAGGTACATGTTGGGTACATGGTTGAGACAAGTAGTTGATGAGTTGGCACATACATGAGGTGTATAGTTGATGATGTTGGTACTTCGTGATGAGTAGTTGATACATGATTGGTACATACTTGGTACATGGTTTGAGGCACTTGTTAGTAGTATTGTTGACACATGGTGTATGGATGATGTAGCATACTTGTATTATTAGAAGCACATATTGATATTGGTGAGTAGATCTGATTTGGTTGATAAGATTGATGAGACAGGTTGTTGTGATAGGTTGTTTGGACAGGTTATTGTGACATGTTATTTGTACAGGTTTGTTGCATGGTTGATGCACTTGTTCATGGTACAGGTTGAGGTACAGGTTGGTGCATGGTTAATGCACTTGTTTGTGATACAAGTTGACTACAAGTTGTTTGGTACAGGTTGGTGCATGGTTGATGCACTTGTTTATGGTGTAGGTTGATTACATGTTGAGGTATAGGTTGATGCATGGTTTAGGTTGTTGGTACAGGTTGTTTGGTGCAGGTTGATTGGTACATGTTTATAGCAGTATATCTCACAGTGATAGTGTGACAGTGGTTCCATCATTCTAATTCTACGTCAGGGCGGTTGGATGGGGCAAGGACAGGTGGTTGTAGCCACCTTCAGGTTGTATCCGAAGAACATAGGGGGTTCTAGCCTCCTTCTGTTTGTATCCAAAGAATTGGGGAGTTGGAGCTTCTGTTGGCATAGGGGCAGACCCAGGGTTCAACTCTCAAGAGCGCACCAAAAAAACCCTAACTACCGACCCTTTCGGAAACACTTGTGAAGCAGATGAAGTCTCATCGAAGGTAGAGGCAGGGGTGGTTGCAGGACTCAGATGTCTGCAACCTTAGCTAGGACACATATATGTGATTATAGCACTTAGCAATTATCTAGCATGGTTTATCTATCAATATTCAACCCTTACAACACTCCGCAGATAACACATATCATCGCAGTATATACTTAGAGTCAAGAAGACTTAGCACTTAGATACAACAAGATAGATTGGTTTCACCATATCAGACACTAAGCATATTATATACCAGATCTAACATTCATTCATATATCATAAGCACATAGCATAACTAGATCTATTTAATCACATCAAGTACTTAGCCAAGAAGGAGATAAACACATTATATCGAAGCATAGAGCACAATACACAAGGTTACCGTGGTTCACCCCCACCCTGGGGCTACGTCCACAAAGTCTTCTTCTTTATATTATCTCGGCCAAGCGGTTACATCACAGAGCTTCAATGATCCTTACTTCACACAGGACAAAATATCTGCGCAGCTCGCTAGATCCTTATTCCTTTCACTTCAGCACAAAACTACAACAACTTGCACTTAGCTTTTCAATCTCCTTACAATCATGCACAAATCTCTTGCAATATACATCCAATCACACAGATCCAATTACTAACACTAATCCTTTAGCTATACATCACATAGATGTACTACTCCTACTACTTACATTGCCTAAGTATCTATTTATAGATTACAAAATGGGCCTAAGTGTGGGTAAACCCACAGGACGACATCCCTTTCCCGTTACATCAACCCAAAAACCCTAAAAAGGTCCCAAAAATAGGGTTTGCTTCCCTAATTTCTGCTTCACGTTGTGCTCCATCTTTGACTAGCTGTCGCAGTCCAAAAAATGGTCAAATATGACCAAGTATTATTCAAAACTTGGTCAAGGGACAACATGCCCCCAACACTCACCTGTGACTCGTCCCGAGTCACTCAGGTCTGACCAATTCTGCTTCAAACTCCTCGAGTTTGGCTCGAGTCGCTTCGACCTGCTGCTTTGCGGTTTCCTCTTGCTCGACAAACTCCTGGATGAGTGCGTTATTGACTGGTCCTTCTAGGTGTTGTTTGGCTGTAGTCACGATCTGTTCCAGCTCTATTCCTTGGTTCTCAATCTCTAAAAATAACTGACATGTCTTATCCTACAAAGGTTGAAGTTGCTGAGTTACTTCCATTACCTTGCTCTAGATCATGTGGATCTGTTGCTGTGCGACACATTACTCGTGGGATCGCTTCATTTTCTCTATGGTTGATAGGGCCTTCAACTGCATCTGAAGTCTATCTGCATGCTGCTTCGCTTCCTGGAGTTGTTACTCCAGTTTATGCAATTCCAAGTTCTTGGTTAGGTTCTCATGTATCTGCACACTTTTGCTACTTAATTGTTTTCATTCTTCGGTGAATGCTTTAATCCTTTCTACTATACTCCAGGTAGTTATTTCTCGCTGGTCGTTCTCTTCTTGTGGTGTGCTTGGGATGATCTGAAGATCTAAGTCCATGACTCCTTGTTGAAGTTGTTGAATAACTTCAGCAAGCTTCATCACTTGACGATCTAAGGGTTCTTCGGCCTTCTGTTCTAAGCTAGTTACAGAGTGAAATGATCCGTTGATATCTTCTTCGATCCCTACTTGCTTCACGAGAAGCTGCTCCTTCTCCTTTTGGAATTTTGCGCAGTCTTCTTCAAATTTCGCTTGGATGGCCTCTTTCTCTTGCTGTGCAGCTCAATGGTGCTCTATGATTTCCTTCTGTGCTTACTTTAGGGCCTGGGTGGCCTGCACTGTTGCTTCTTCTGCTTTTCGAAGGTGTACTTTGACTATGTCAGCAATCCTGTAGAGTTGAACTGGTTCATCTCCTGCTTCTGTTGTTCCTTCTGGAAGGGGCGCAATGGAAGTTGTGCAACTCAATTGAAGTGCTTGCTTTACTCCTTGGAGATCGATTTCAATTCTGTTGTACACGACCTCTTGCTTGGCTACTTATTTTTCTGTTATCTCTTCGATAGCTTCATTCATAGTCACGAGGAGAAAGCTGAAGTCGTCTAGGGTGAGGGTAGTCGTCAGTTTAGTCATAGATGCTTTCGAATTCTTCTTGGAAGAAGGTTCTGGAGGTGAACCCTTTCTTTTATTTATGATCTCTACTTCATCCTCTAGCCTTTGTTCAACTTCTTTGAAGTCTTCGTTATTACCTCTGCAATCGGGTGTGGTGGAAGCCGTCCTTACAGATCTACTGTTGACGTCCTAGATTTCCTCATATTTCTTTATCTTCTTATTTTTCTTCACCTTAATGGGCCCAGGTGTATTCTGCGCAGCTTATGGGCTATCGATGTCAGACATATCTGCTAGATTTGCTGAGATAAGGAGGTCCGCCGACCATTCCTTTGTGATTTCTTCCAGGTCTTCTTCTGTCAGCTTATAATAGGACTGAATCTGTTCCTGGTGTTCATCAACACGTGGAGTTAGGTATATAAAGTAGCGATCCACGTTGAACTTTATCAGAGGTCAGAACCTTTGTAAAGTGTTTGGGGTTATGCGAGGTTCACCCCCTATGGATGCTTTCAGTTGGTTATAGTATGTATGAAAAACAACATTTGATTGCCACTGTTTGTTCATATTGTTCGAGTACCATAAAGTACTGAACTTCGCAGCTAAGGGATCAAAAGGGTTGAGGTCTGGGAAGGTTTCACCTTCCGGTAGCTCTTATGCAACAAAAGCGATTAGTATTAGCAGCTAGCTAAAATGGAATTCATGCCCTTGATCCTGGGCTTCTCTACAATCAATCTCGAGCTGGTTGACCAGGTACTTCGCCCAGTTCATTTGTAGTCCCTCTGTGCATTTTCCTGTGAGGTCAACTAGGAAGCCTGATACTTGAGTTGGTCTGTTTTTATGTACCAATTTCCCTGCTATCATTTGGCATGCAAGGCACACTATTCTACTCTTGATAGAGGCTACCTTGTAGCCTCACGTGCCCTTCTCGACATTGCCATAAGCTTCTTTAATCTTTTTTTAAAGAGCGCGGTCCGCGGTCTTTCTAGGGTAGTAATCCTAGGGATCAGGGCCCTGCATACTAAGTCTGGTGATCCTATTGATCAATGCCAGATCAACAATTATGCAGTGGTTTACCCACAAGTATCCTCCATGGTAACTTGCTAGCAACAATTTTACGCAAGCATTCACCTCTTGGTGTCTGTCGAAGTGCGGTATTTTCATGACGCTGAGCAACGTAGACTACTCGAGGTTCATCGTCCATAGCTGAGGGATGATATTGGAATTCTTGCCCTTGGTTCTAGTTAAGTACTTGTGTGGGGAAAGCATGCTGTAAGCTTTATGGTCTTCCAGGTTGAAGTCGCAAAACTTCAACGCCGCAACCTTGTCTTGATCTACGTGGTAGGTGCGTACTCTTTTTGGTAGAAAAGCAGTGACTAGGGTGTATTCAAAGTCTCGAGGGACGCTGTCCCAGTTAATCACACCGCTCAGAGGGGGTAGGTAAGCTGGTAGGATGGACGGTACTAACTTTTCATTGGTTATGTCGTCTTTATGCTTAGTTCTTCTTTCTGCGTTGGTTCGAGATGTTCCTGCTTGAGAAGTCGATGGGGAGGCTTGAGTTCCTCTTGTTGATGATGCCTTTAAACCTGTAGACAACCCTCTTTCCAACATGACTCGTTTGGTTATGAGGCTAGCGAGTACCTCTCTTACATATTCTTCAGCTGTGCTGAGCTCATCAGACATATACGCTCAAGGAAAATAATTGGGATCACACTGGTCTTAAGAACTGTACTGGGATAAATAACAACGGTGTGACGATCACTGTAAACACTTGCTAATTCTGCGAGCTTCAACTTCTTAATTGGAAAAAGTGTTCTTCGGGCATGGTGCGACGAGCTAAATATGCAATCTTAGCAACGGTCTTCTTGTAACGAATATGGGGCCTTTATTAACTCCATTCTATCCGTTCTGGTGTTGTCTAACAGTCTAGTGGTAATCCATAATTGATTTTTGANTGTTCTTCGGGCATGGTGCGACGAGCTAAATATGCAATCTTAGCAACGGTCTTCTTGTAACGAATATGGGGCCTTTATTAACTCCATTCTATCCGTTCTGGTGTTGTCTAACAGTCTAGTGGTAATCCATAATTGATTTTTGACCCGTTCAGAGTGGTAGTCGAACAAACATATTGGCTTCCAACGACTATATCGCTTTTCCATGGCGAAGTGACCCATGTCGCTATTCTGATATCTCGACGAAGATCGAATTTTGCAATTTTTCTGTCTGCGAAGTATCCTCTAGAACCTCTTGTAACCTTACAGTATTATCCCTTTTCTTTCTTAACTTTCTAGCCTTCTTCCTAGTAAGCTTCGTCTCAGTAATGCTTTTATCATTCTGATGCTTATCTTCTGTGCTTTTAGTTACTTCGCACTGTTGAAAGTCTTTCCTAGGGTTCCTGGATAATAATTCTTCTGTATCAAAAATAGGTAATTCAATCTTCTACATATCCTCTAGTGTTCTCTTAGCCTCAACATTAGAGTTGCTAGTATTACATATCTGCGATCTGCTCTTCTATTCTTCAATCAAGTGCGTGATCCTTCTGGTCATAAAGTCTTTTAGCTCTTGCTTCTTTTGTTTCAAAAATTCTTCTTCTTCTTTTCATCTGTCTTGTTCTCTATCAATCCAAGGTTTTCCTATGATCATGGTAAACAGGGCACTGTCTTCAAAAAATGTAATAATCTCAAAGTCTTCTTTTGTCGAATTTCCATTGACAGTCATAGGTATCCGGGCGAGCCTTCCACATAGGTTTACTAGCTTTCCTCTGAATAAACTTGTCCCTCCCAGGGAAGGGATCATGGTAGGCTTTCCTATAGCTTCCCAAGTTCTTTCTGGCATAATGTTCACTTGTGTTTCTTCATCAAGAATACAGTCAATGTCGAAGTCCACTATTCTTGCTTCGACTTGCTCCTTTTCTTTGAAGATCTCTGATAGCCTAACATGTCAGTGATCATTCAAGGTGTCTTTCATCTGTAGCAATACCTTTTATGATTCTTTCTAAGTTTCTACTATTTCTGGATTTTCCTTAGGGTTTTTTTCATTCGGATTCATTCTTTCAAGCTTAGCAATCATTCTAGGGAAATCCAACACTTCATGGTCCAAAGCTTTGCAACATAGACAACTAGGTCTTCCACCAGGGCATTCCTTAGCAAGATGTCCTGGCCTTCTGCAAATGTAACAGAGGGTTAACTCTCTCTTTCATTTAAATGTTCCCCAACTTCTTCTGTACTGCGCACTAGGGTCATGGTAGTTAGCTTGCAAAAATTTCTTTCTAGGATCCTATATCCATTGGTTAGTCTAAAAATTCTTTCTATGCATAGGTATAACATATCTATCATTATTCTTGTCAGATCTATCAAATTTTCTTCCATGTAACAATGCCCTAGTTTTTAGGCTAGGACACAATCTATCAAGCGTACCTAAATTCATGCTTCAGAAACAAAAAAATTCCACTTATCTTACCTATATAGAGCACAATGTTCTAAGACTTTTAACTATTCTTACCTTTATCAGAACACAGAGTTTACAGATCTTAGCTCTTTTCTGTAGATCTGACCTCTTTCTTCCGGCATAAAGCTTCGTAGGTCGAGTAGAATACTGCGCACTAGGGCAACATATCTATGCAAAAATATTATTTCACACAAATCTTTTTATTCTTTAGTTCCCAAAAATCACAGTTCCAAGTCCTGCCAACAAAACCATTTGTTGGCACAAGGGAAGACCTAGTGTTCAATGCTCAAGAGCGCACCAACAAAACCCTAACTACCGACCCTTTCGGAAACACCTGCAAAGCAGATGAAGTCTCACTCGAGGTAGGGGCAGGAGTGGTTGCAGGACTCATATGTCTGCAATCTTAGCTGGGACACAGATCTATGATTATAACACTTAGCAATTATCTAACATGGTTTATCTATCAATATTCAACCCTTACAACACTCCGTAGATAGCACAGAGCTTCGTAGTATAAACTTAGATTCAAGAAGACTTAGCACTTAGATACAACAAGATAGATTGGTTTCACCAGATCAGACACTAAGCATCTTATATACTAGATCTAACATTCATTCATATATCATAAGCACATAGCATAACTAGATGTATTTAATCACATCAAGTACTTAGCCAAGAAGGAGATAAACACATTAGATCGAAGCATAGAGCACAATACACAAGGTTACCGTGGTTCACCCCCACCCCGAGGCTACGTCCACAAAGTCTTCTTCTTTATATTATCTCAGCCAAGTGGTTAAAACACAGAGCTTCAATGATCCTTACTTCACACAGGACAAAAGATCTGCCCAGCTCGCTAGATCCTTCTTCCTTGCACTTCAACACAAAACTACAACAAATTGCACTTAGCTTTTCAATCTCCTTATAATCATGCACATAGCTCTTGCAATATACATCCGATCACACAGATCCAGTTACTAGCACTAAGCCTTTAGCTATACATCACATAGATGTACTACTCCTGCTACTTACATTGCCTAAGTATCTATTTATAGATTACAAAATGGGCCTAAGCATGGGTAAACCCACGGGCCGAAATCCCTTTCCCGTTACATCAACATAAAACCCTAAAAAGGTCCCAAAAAAGGTTTTGCTTCCATAATTTCCACTTCGCGTTGCGCTCCATCTTTGACTAGCTGCCACAGTCCCAAAAACGGTCAAATATGACCAAGTATTCTTCAAAACTTGGTCAAGGGCCAACAACTTCCTTCAGGTTGTAGCCTGAGAAACTAGGGGGTTGGAGCCTCCTTGCAATTGCAGCTGGAAAACAAAGGAAGTTGGTGCTTCCAATGAATGTAATTCTTAAAGACATATAAGAAAATGCATTCCGTCATTTTCTCCCGCTTTGGGTTTCCATGTAAAACACTGGTGTACTGTGTATGTGTGTGATTTCTCATTTTTTCATTGTTTATTTACTCTTCAACTATTGGATGATAATGCTACATTGATATAACACTTTCATTTATGAAAATGATTAAATTGCTCTATTACTGATTCACCCCCCCTCTCAGTAATCCAACAGGTTGTTGTTGGTCATAGTTCTTCAATATAGAAAAACACATGAGGACTAAAAATAATATGAGTTGAGGCAAACACTAATATAACTAGGATTCAATACAACTTTGTTTTCGAATTTTTAAATCAATTCTGAAATAGAACCCAGGTCACACTTCATAATCTGGAGTATGGTTCTCAACCATTTTCGATTTGACCTGCTATTTTAAAAAATGGCAGTTAAACTCTTCAAGAGTGATAAAATGAGAATGGAAAAAGATACGATGGATTAATGACAACAAATGGTATAAAAAAGTCACACCCACAACAATTCCGGCTACCAAAATGATACTAAACTCTTTGTAACAAAAACTTCAAACATTTCTTATATAATTCATTGAAATATTGGACAGAATATAGAAAAAAATAACTCTTTTACTTGCAACCAGCTAAATAGAGCCCAACTAATCCATTTAAGAACAAAGACTGCAATAGAAATGATTTGTCAGAATTGTTTAGATAAATACCTTGGATGGTAGCAAAATCATTTTTAACTTTGCTTGAATCCGAGCGGTTGCACACAAACATGATTCCTCTGTAGCCAAAAATCAATGGAGACCACACTCTTGACAACAACCAAATAAATGAGGAAACCTTAACAAGAACCAAGTGATATGCGCGGGTTTGATGGTATTAATGTGCAGTCTCATCACTTAAACACATGGACAACTCATTGATATCCCAAATGACTAAGTTTTATTCAATTAACCTTTTATCAAAACCCATGCCTCATTGCCATATATGTGATATGTTATATTTAAGTCATAAATCAAGGTTTATGAAAGGTGTAAGTTCGCAAACTTTAATATACATATGCCATCGAATATGCCTTTTAAGGAATGAAAAATATCAAGTCAAAGTTTATGCTATGCTTGCCATCTCAAACGGAAATCATCAATACTTATAACCTTTCAAACATGAAGGTTGTATCATCATAAACTTACTTATATCCAATATTCAATGCACATGCTATTAAACAACAAGTCATAACGTATATCAAAAGCAAGTGCTCAATACCATAAGTCATACTATATGCAATTGCTTTGAGTCATTTCCATGCTTGCTATTGTTGATCCTCAAATGTGTTAAGTATTTTTCAAACTCTCTCTTGTATTCCTTTCCCAAACTTAGAATTTTTTTATATTTTTTTGCGGGTTTACGATGTATCTTCACTCTTTTTCAACTTCCGTGGCCTCCAAAATACACCATCACGTTCCATCGCCTTAATTTTGCACCCATACTTAGAAACGTTTCCAAATATCTCATCATGGGTTTAGACTATCTCTCAATCGTATCATCCATACCCACGACCCTATCGTCCCTATCCACTTCTCATACTTAGTCAATTTTCTTATAATTCACCATGCTCTATGGGACGTTATGATTCTTCTCTGCCATACCCATCGACCTGGCATACCTCCTTAACTTTGCGACATCTCAACACTTAGTCAGATTTTTAATCCTTACCGCGACCCATGGTAATTTCATAACTCTTCCATATATATCCCCGACCCCATGATTCTGTTGTGTCGCCATGCTCTCATCTCACCATTTCACTATCTCGCTATTCTGCCATCCCGATTATTCGCTGCCTTGCGGTAATCCACATCCTATATTTCACCTTCTTCGACGTACATTTAATACAAGTCTTCTAAAAATGACAAATTGATTAAGTGTTAAAAGCCGTTATTAATGGCATTCTTCTTGAGACAATTCTTCATCAATTCTAAATTTAATTCATATTAACGATCCTTTGAATCAAGAGCCCCAAGGTATATTATGATAAAAAAGAGTTTACTTTGGTAATACCATTTGGAAAAGAATTGTACATTAATATGTCAACTTGATTAATTATGACAACCAGAAGAAAGGAACACTTATGTGGAGATACCGTGAGCTCATTTGGATGAGAAGATCAAATATTTCAGTGGTCAAGAGCATACATATATTACTCTTCACTGCCATTTTTGAAGAAGAGTTCAAATTGGATTTGGACATAAGGAATTGATCTGGCAGGCTGCGTTCCTGAAGTCTACGAGTTTAAAGAATTGGTTTCGTGGTGCATTGATAAATTCAATAAGAATTAGAGAATAATTCATCTCCAAGGAGAGTTTCCCATTTCCTTAGCACTTCAGTATTCAAAATGATTCTTAGACTGCTAGAGCCGACAATGAATTTCAAAGGCATGAAAGCACACAAATTTCAGAAGGCAAAGAATGGAGGATTGGAGCTTCTATGAGAATATCTTGAAGACCCAATGATTATTCCAAAAGACCTATTGAGCATTCATGCCAGTTCATTGAAAAATATCTATTGAGAAATGTCATGGCTATTCACTAGAGTAGCCAGATAAGAATCCATAGCTACTATTCCCAGAATGACTTTGTATATCTTGTATTTTTCCATCAATGAGAAATCAATATTTGATTGGACAAAGATTATCTCTATTGAATTATCATTTCAATCGACAAATTTCAGAAAGAACAAAATATTCTACATGTCTTCATACTTGATTTTCTCCATTACATACTGCCACGTTTTCAAAGGTTTGCATTTGGATAAACAAGTTAATTGTAAAATCGACCATGTTCAGATGTGGTATCCTACTTTATTGAAATATAAGGCTATGTATCATTTTTAGGAAGTACACAATGCATTCATTTCTTCTTTCAAAAAAATTATCTATGGACCAAACACATCAAGATTGTCTTTAGAAGCAACATCCTTCTTGGATAAGAGAGGAAGCTTTGAAGCAATGGAGAATTTCAATATTATCAGGGTTTATTATTCCCATGAAATACCCTCATATATGTTGTATTTTTTTTATTTATTGAATTATGTAAGCAATATATATTTTGGGCTCATTTCTTTCATGAAAATAGGAAAACGCAGTTTATTCCTTTGCCATGGAAAATTGGAGAGATAACATTGAAAAACATTACAAATATCAATGAATTATCAGTCTAGTTTGATCAGTTTAATTTAAAATAAGAATATGAAATCAAAGGGTTTGAACCTAACCAGTGGTTTATGAAACACATGACATATGTAGGCTACAATGTCTCATTTGCTAATACATTCCTATTTGGGGAAGAAGAGGGCGATATCCAGAACCCTCAAGCATTATCCATAACCCTCAAGCATTATCTTTGTGAATATACTTTCATGTTTTTCTTTGTATTTTAAAATCAATAAAGATTGGGGTTTGATGTTTAGTATTCCCCTATTTGATAGTTTAATTCAATAATACCAAGCTAAATCTTCCAGATTATAACACCTCTATAAAAACATAGGGGGATTTTATCCTCGTGATATTGTTGTTTGGATCTTGATGAATCTTAACATCAACACTTATCAAATAGAAATCTGAGCCCGATTTGTATGGTTATAATCAAAACCATGGTATATCATGATCACAGAAAAATTCATAACCTTGTAATGATATTCAAAATATATTCCTTACCATTATACCATTCCGTGTTGCTGAGTATGTCACACATAATCAAGTATTATTCAATTTTACTTACTACGTGCTTCATGTCCATATCAAATTATGATCTGTATCTGATGGTTATGAAAACCAACCATTTGATCATGATCATATAACAAACACAACTTTTGAAAGTCTTTGTCATCACATGGTATATCATAATGAAATATCGTAACCATTTAGTATCATATGGTGTCTCATATTGCTAGGTGAAAATATGCCATATCACTTTCACACGAACTTAATGTTCATTTGAATATAATATAGCAAATTTGATCAGTCATGTATGCAAACAAGTCTTTTAACCTTGATCCCAATATATGCCTTCAAACCATAGGTAAATAAGATAACCATTAGTATTAATATGGATATAAACTGTCAATATTCATACCATACCATATTCTCATAGGAAAACTGAAATAAAAATGAATACCCTCATAGACTGCCAAATGCCATTCACATCATAATTTTGTTGCTCCCTGAACTAAAAATGATATTGCAGGGATGTTGAATGGAAGTATGATGCCAAAAACTTTAACGTTTCAATGTTTTTCCTAGGGGATCCCACCTATTATAGTTATTAATATTTTTAATATATATAGGTTTCACAACTATTTGTGAACTTTTATAGTAGGTGACAATTTTTTGAGTCAACACAAGTGTTATTAGAATGAAAATTTTTCATATCATCATGCGCTCCCCATCTATCAGTGGGATCTTTAGAGTTCATTATGTTGTTTTGAGAATTTGGTTAATAAATGTGGTATTAGAGTAGACAATTTTCATACCATCACCTTAAAGGATTATACAATTGGATACAAATTCATAAACATTATAATTTTTTGGGGTTTATTGGGAGATATTCTCTTATATTAAGATTTATAGCTGTAGCCCATTATCATTATACATTGGAATAATTCCCCCTACCTTTGTATGCCATTTTCAATGTTCATCATGTTGTTTTATTAATTACGTGCATAACCATTGGTATTAGAATAGAAGATTATCACACTAACATTTTAGAGTATACTTATCGTAGATATAATTTTTGATCAAGATTGATCTAAATCAAGTGCCACTTGATTTTTTGTTGTAAAGAATACATTCATAGTACCTGATAAAACTTCAATAGAGTTGGCGAGGAAATCAAGGTGATCCACCAAACATATTAAGTCATAATAAGTTGTGCTTAATTTTTTTTTCATAGAGCCAAATCGAATGCATCTAGATTCATAACAAATTGTTGTTTCGAGAATTTGGTTTATCAGAACAAGTGGTATGTGAGTGGATGATTCATAATGTCACATGCTTCCCATACATATTTAACATTGAAGTGTTTATTATGAGAGTTTGGTTCATGAAAACAAGTGGTGTTAAACTGTGTGATTAGTGTATATCATGGGCTTCCCATACATATTTGATGCTTTATGTGTTTATTATTGTTATATAATCCTAGGGATTATAATGTCTTGTAAATATTGTAATGGATAAATGTGAAGAGTCATAGGTGAATAGGTACAATTATTGGACCTGTGGGAAGATGAA
>SNQJ01S0105652.1:28255-46142 GCA_010110895.2 Picea sitchensis
ATAACACCCAACCCCCTAAGTATCCTTTTAAGGGGTGGGGCATAAATTTTCACTTTTCGCAATCACCTCGAATCCCCATAACTAGGATTTCATTGTCTCCGGTTCGTCGAAGTTTTTCCATCGATTATAAATTTTTCACGATCCGAGTTATGGATCGCAAGTTATGGTCCTTCAAATTTCTTTAGACCTTCATCAACTAGAGTCTCTCACTGCCATGTGGCATCCACATGGCTCACTGTCACCCGACACGCCACATCATCATAGCATACAAAGACTTGACCAACCAGAGGTTGACGCTTGTCTAGTTCTTATAGGCCTATTAATTTAATTAATCATTATCATGAAAAAATCCCTCTCTTTTCTAATCATTTAATCATTTATTTAATCCCTATTAGGGATAATTAATCCTCATTATAATTAATTAACCCCATAAATTCTGTTTCTACTTGGCCTAAATTACCGGTCCATTAAAACCAAGGATTATTTCCCTTTCACCTTGGCAATTTAACAATTCGGGGTGGATTAGTGTTAATTATTATATTAAATCCCTGCCACATTAACTCATAGTCAAATTATATTACTAATTTGTTCTTTTATTAATTATATTATAATATAATCATATTAAATTATGTTATAATATAATTAAATATATCAAAAAGGCATTTAGGATTATTAATATCAATTAACACCTAAGTCTCTGGACTTTGACATAATTCCTCTTCATGCTTTTATGAACATACCCAGAACTCCCGAATGTCGAAGCTCCAGAGAGGGTCCTCCTTATATTATACCTTTATGCACATAATCATATTTAATCCCTATTAGGGATAATTAATCCTCATTATAATTAATTAACCCCATAAATTCCATTTCTACTTGGCCTAAATTACCAGTCCATTAAAACCAAGGATTATTTCCCTTTCACCTTGGCAATTTAACAATTTAGGGTGGATTAGTGTTAATTATTATATTAAATCCTTGCCACATTAACTCATAGTCAAATCATATTACTAATTTGTTCTTTTATTAATTATATTATAATATAATCATATTAAATTATGTTATAATATAATTAAATATATCAAAGAGGCATTTACGATTATTAATATCAATTAACACCTAAGTCTCTGGAATTTGACATAATTCCTCTTCATGCTTTTATGAACATACCCAGAACTCCCGAATGTCGAAGCTCCAGAGAGGGTCCTACTTATATTATACCTTTATGCACATATAATTAATCATATTACCATATAATACAATTAATTACATTTAATGTTTATATAACATTGGAATACAAGAAGTAGGTTCGGGCCTGTGACCATTTTTGCTCATATACTCTATCACCCCAAACATCTCGGAGTCCCGAAGCCCCAAACTCTCGGAGCCCCGAAGTCCCGAACTCTTGAAGTCTCGAAGTCCAGAAGGGTCCAAGCTTATACCTATTGTGCATTAAATATTAAATTTAAAAAGGGAAAATGATTTGCCTCATCCACATGCAAATATTATTATAATAAAATTTTATTATTATATATATATATTATATCGCACCTTTTAGCACATAAAGTTGATTGGGGTGTTTTGTTTCCTAGGGGCTAGCACTTTGGCGAAAGAATGAAAGGAAGGAGCTTAAAAAACCCATAAAATGCTTTTATCCTAAGTCAGGCGGTGATTTGAACTTTTGGCGCAATGTGGTAAGAGGCGCGTGGATTTGAACGACCAATTTTGGCGTGCCCAGACCCCCCGATCTTCTGCCTTTAACCAGAGGGGGTCTGAGTTGGTAGTTTTCAAATGCGTTCCTATTGGCCCTTAACCAAGTTTTGAGGATCCTTGTTCATGTTTGACCTACTTTTGGGACTTTGATAGGCTATCGAAGGCAGAGTGCAAGTCGAAGCAGAGATCACGGGATCTCGGCCCCTTTTTAGGACTTTTTGGGCTTTGGGCTTATGTAACGGGTATGGGGATGTCGGCCCATGGGGTTACCCATGTTTAGGCCCTTCTTGTAATATATAAATAAAAGTCTAGGCGATGTAGGAAAGAGAAGGTTTTTTTGGTACTGTGCTAAGTGCTAAGTACAGATTGTAAATGCTTCATGCATGGTATGTTGAGAACTTGTAGAGCTAAGTGCAAGTGACTGTAAGCAACTGTGTAGAAGCTTTGTGCTGTAACCTAACTCAGAGAAGGAGGATCTGGTGAGGTGCGCGCAGATCTCCTATCCTATGAGGAGTAGGATCTTGTGGCTTTGTGCATGTATAATAATGACATAAGATAATAAAAGAGAAGAAGAGTTGGTGGACGTAGCCCCATGCTGGGGGTGAACCACGTATATGCTACGTTATGGTTTCTTTGTGCATTGTGACTTTTTATTGTTCATATGATTAATGCAATAATGTATGTTTAGATTCATTTGATATAGTAGCTTAATGCTTAGTAATGTGAATAAATGCTAGATCTTATCTATTCCCTTATGCTAAGTGCGTCTATATGTTAGATCTGGTTGAATACTGCACTTCTCTGTAATTAGGGTTTTCTCTACGAAGTGAATACTGTGAACTATAACTGCTAAGTGCTCTGTTAAGGTGTTGTAATAACAGATCGGTGTCCCAGCTAAGGTTACAGACATCTGAGTCCTACAACCACCCCAGCCTCTACCTCGGGTGAGACTTCATCTGCTTCACAGATGTTTTCGAAAGGGCCAGTGGTTAGGGTTTTGTTGGTGCGCTGTTGTAGCGTTGAACCCTGGGTCTTCCCCTGTGCCAACAAATGGTTCCACTGCCGGGACCTGAAACTGTGATTGCTGGGAATTGAAGAAAATAAAGCTCTATGCGTAGATCTGTTGCTTTAGTGCGCAATAGTGTACTTGACTTGTGAAGCTCTGTGCTAAGAAGAAAAGTGAGATCTGAAGAAAAGAGGTAATATATTAAATCTTTGTGCTTTGTTAAAGGTAATAACAGTGAAAAGTTTTGATTGAAAAAGGTAAGATAAGTGGAAACTTTTGTTTCAAAAGTATGGATCTAGGTATGTTTGATAAATTTTGTCCTAACTTGAAAAATAGGGCACAACTAGATGAAAGAAAGTTTGATATGAGTAGATGTGATAGAAACAATGAAATATATGTTATTCCTATGCATAGAAATAATGTTTGGACTAACAAATGGATGCAGGACCCTAGAAATAATTTTTTGCAGGTTAGCTACTATGATCCTAGTGCGTAGTACAAGAAAGGCTGGGGATCATTTCAAAGAAAAAGAATATTAACCCTTTGTTATAATTGCAGAAGACCTGGACATCTTGCTAAGGAATGCCCTGGTAAAATACCTAGTTGTCTTTGTTGTCAATCTATGGATCATGAAGTTTTGGATTTCCCTAGAATGATTTCTAAGGTTGAAAGAATGAATATGAGACAAGAAAATCCTGAGGAAGATCAAGAAACTAAGACCATGGCAGAACCCCATAAAGAATCAGAGAATTTATTGCTACAAATGAAAGACACCCTAAATGATCACAGAAATATCAACTTATCAAAGATCTTCAAAGAAAAAGAATACATAGAAACAAGAATAGGAGGCTTCAACATTGACTATGTTTTGGATGAGGAAACACAAGTGAATATCATGAAAGAAAGAACTTGGGAAATTTTGGGAAAGCTTGCTATAATTCCTTCATTAGAAGGAATAGAATTATTTAGAGAAAATATGATAACCCTATGTGGAAGACTCACCCAGATATCTATGAGTTCTCATGGAACTACGAAAGAGGAATATTTTGAGATAGTTAAATTTATTGAGAACAACACCCCATTTGCTATATTACTAGGAAAAACTTGGATTGAGAAAGATCAGGCCAGAAGAAAAGAAGAGGAAGTATTAGAACAAAAGAAGCAGGAATTAAAAGATTTCATGACTAGGAGGATAACACACTTGATTGAAGAACAGGAGAACAAATCAAAGCTGTTCAAAACTAGAAACTTGGATGTCGAAATTGAAAGAACACAAGAAGACTCACCGAAGAGTAGAGMACCTATCCCAGACAGAGAATAAGTATTGGCCTTTAACCCTATGAAAGACCATCAACAACRTGAAGTTACTATGCTAAAAGGAGATAAGAATCATAATGGAAAGAGGAACACCAAGAAGAAGATTATAGGGAAGAAAGCTACAAAGATTAGTAAGAAGAGAGCAAAGATAGAAAAGTTGCAGAATGTGCCAGAAGGGACTTCGCAGAAGGAATGTTTGAAAAACTGGAACTTCACCGAGATATCAGAGCAACACAACCTGACACTTCACCACGACGAAGCAATATAGACGTTGAAGGCATTATAACCGTTAGCCCGACACCCCAAACGGTTAGAACAACAATTATGGCCAGAAAGTTCGCCATCAGACCGTTGGGAACGCGCCACAACGGATATAACCATATCGATGAAGGTCTCTTGTCCATTGGAGAGATCCATTACACCATTGTCTACTTATTTCTTTGAATGATGCACCAAAAACACTTTTACAAATTGTATCCTAGCCAACTCATTGCTACCGCGTTGTGTTTATTGAGATCAACATCTATTCTATTGCTTTGAGCACTCATTCATCCACTTGAGTTATCCGATCTAAGAATGCATGTCAGATGAGCTCAACACCACAGAGAAAGTCATTGAAGAAGTTCTAATCGATCTTATGGCTGAGAAGGTGATGTCCTTCGGAGCTCAAGCCTCATCGACGAGAGGAGTGCAAGCCTCCCCATCGATTTCTCATGGATCCAGACCATCCCATCCCGAAACAGAGAAAAGAACCAAGCATCGAGATGTCTTGGCAAACAAAAAGTTAATATCGACTATCCTTCCTGACTACATCTCGCCTTTGGCTGGCACGGTGAGTTGTGACAGTGTCCCAAGAGACTTTTATTACACCATGGTTACTGCGTACCTCCCGAAGGGGATACGTGCAGTTAGAACGTAGCAGGATAATATTGCGACATTAAAATTCAACGACTTCAACCTAGGGGACTGCAAGAACTACACCATGCTTTTTCCTTACAAGTATTTGACCAGGATGAAGGGGAAGAACTCAAAAATAATCCCCCAGCCATGGAATATGAACCTCGCACAGTCCACCCTCTTGAATGTGATGAATATTCCACACTTTGGAAGGCACCAAGATTTTAACGCGTGTGTTAAGCTCCTACTATCATGTTACCATGGTGGCTATCTATGGCTAGAATGATGCATCACAGTCGATCCAACATTGATCCATAGGATCACCGGATTGAGCATGTAGGGACCCGACCCACAGGACTTCTACCCAGGGAAAGCTATAGATCGCGCATTGGCACAGAGGATCAAAGACACATATGGCGATGTAGAAAAGGGGATGCGAGACTACAAGGTAACTTCCATATAGAATGGTGAAGTGCACCTGGACTGGAAGCTGATCACAGGAAATCTCGTGAGAAAGAACAAACCTACACAGGTCACAAGATTCGTTGTTGACCTCGTCGGGAAATGTGTAGAAGGACTCTAGATGAACTGGGCGAAGTACCTAGTTAACCAACTGGAATTGGATTTCCATGAAGCTCAGGATCAAGGCTATGAGTTCCACTTTATCAGGCTCCTGATGCTCATAGTGTTTACTACTTGGGATATGCCGGAAGGTGTGACCTTCCCAGACATTGATCTGTTTGAACCACTCGCTGCGAAGTTCACCACGCTCTGGTACTCGAGCGATATGGGAAAACAGTGGTAGTCGAACATAGTATTCCACACATACTATATCCAATTGAAGAGGTCTATCGGGGTTGTCCCTCACATGATGCTGAACACCCTGCACCATTTGAGACCTCTGATGAAGTTCTGTGCATATCGACACTTCATTTATATCACTGCGTGCACAGAAGAGCATAGAGAATAGATTTAGTCATACTATAAGCTCACAGAGGAGGACCTCGATGAGATAACTAAAGACTAGTCAACATACCTCCTTATCCCTACTGACCCTGTAGAAATCTCTGATCCCAAACTAATTGACAACTAGGAGGCCATTCACAAAGAACACGACACACCTATAACCAACAGAAGGAAGAAGACCAAAGAAGTAGAAAACCTGAGTAGTGCATCAGATGGAACAGATTCAGTATCACTTGGATGAGGAGGTGATAATGAAGTATATATAGAAGAGACCAATGGAAAATAAGATCAATAGAATCAAGGTGAAGTAACACCGTCTAGGGATCTGGTTGATGAGGCTGATCCCTCGAAGAAAAGAAAGGTCTCCCCCACGAAATCTACCTCACAAAATAAGTCAAGAGAGAGAAAAAGCACGATGTGAACTATGCTCACGGTCGATGACTTCGAATTCATCATCGCAACTATAATAGATGCCTCACAGGATGTCTTGCAGAAACATGAAGACAAGCATGAGGATATGTACGACAGAATCGAGGTTGAACTCAGAGGGGTACAACAGGCCCTTCAATCCAGCTGCACAGTATCCACTGCACCCCCACTATCAGAAGCACAAGAGTTGGGAGATGAGCCTACCCAACTCCGTAGACTAGCTGATGCAACCGAAGCTCACCTTGATCATGCACAAGAAGAAACAAAACATGCCATAGAGGCCCTAAATCAAGTGGAAAAAGTAGTCATAGAGTAACGCTGAGTTGCGCAGCAGGAGAAGGTTGCTCTCCAAACAAATTTTGAAGAGGAGAAAGCAAAAATCTAGCAAGAGACAGAGAAGCTCAGAGTCAAAGATGTAGTCAGCAGAGCACTTCACTCTATGATAGGATTAGAGAAAAAAGCGGAAGAACCAGTAGAGCATCAAGTAGTGCAGCTTGCAGAAGCTATCCAACAACTTCAATAGAGAATCACATATCTAGAGCTACGAACAGTGCCCAACACTCTGCAGGATGTACGAGATAAAAAAGAAGCAACTACTTGAAGCGCAGTTGAGAGAATCAAGACCCTCACCATGGAATGTAAACAACTAAGTGATCGTAGTGCCCAGACTTATGAGTGATTCATTGAGGATATTGAGTTGAAGGCACTGGAGTCACAACTCTAGGAGGCAAAGTAGAAAGCAGAAACAATACAGACGTAGTTGAATCCCTTATCAGCAGTCAAGAGGATGAAGCGATCCCAAGAACAACACACTTCTCAACAAAAGGTCCACACCATTCAGAGCAAAATCATGGAAGTGAATCAGAGGCTCAAACCAATCCAGGATGAGGCTTGCCAACTATTCGCAGAGATTGAAGGCCAAGGAGAAGAACTAGAACAAGTCATCACAGCAGCTGAACAACACTTAGAGGGACCTATCAATGAAGCAGTTATCCAAGATTTTTCTGAGTAGGAGGCCTTGGTGTAGCAACAGGTCAAAGCAGCTCAAGCCAAGCTCGAGGATTTTGAAGCAGAGCTACCCAAATCAGAGTGACTCGGGATGAGTCACATGTGAGTGTTAGGTGACTGTTGACCCTTGACCAAGTTTTGAGGATCCTTGGTCATGTTTGAACTACTTTAGGGACTTTGATATGCTGTCAAAGGCAAAGCACAAGTCGAAGCAAATATCACGGGATCTCGGCCCCTTTTTAGGGATTTTTGGGCTTTGGGCTTATGTAACGGGTATGGGGATGTCGGCCCATGTGGTTACCCATGTTTAGGACCTTTTTGTAATATATAAATATAAGTATAGTCGATGTAATAAAGAGAAGGTTTTTTTGGTACTGTGCTAAGTGCTAAGTATAGATTGTAAATGATTCGTGCATACTATGTTGAGAACTTGCAGAGCTAAGTGCAAGTGACTGTAAGAAAATCTGTAGAAGCTTTGTGCTGTAACCTAGATCGGGGAAGGAGGATCTAGTGAGGTGCACCAGATATCCTGTCCTATGCGGAGTAGGATATTGTGGCTCTGTGCATGTTGAATATTTACATAAGATAATAAAAGAGAAGAAGAGTTGGTGGACGTAGCCCTAGGCTAGGGGTGAACCATGTATATGCTGCATTATGGTTGCTTTGTGCATTGTGACTGTTTGTTGTTCGTATGATTAATGTAGTAATGTATGTTTAGATGCATTTGATATAATAGCTTTGCACTTAGTAATGTGAATAAATGCTAGATCTGATCTATTCCCTTATGCTAAGTGCGTCTATATGTTAGATCTTGTTGAATACTGTGCTGCTCTGTAATTAGGGTTTTCTCTGGGAAGTGAATACTGTGAAATATAACTGCTAAGTTCTATGTTAAGGTGTTGTAATCATAGATCAGTGTCCTAGCTAAGGTTACATACATCTGAGTCCTACAACCACCCCTGCCTCTACCTCGGGTGTGACTTCATCTACTTCACATGTGTTTCCGAAAGGGACGGTAGTTAGGGCTTTGTTGGTGCACTGTTGTAGCATTGAACCTGGGTCTACCCCTATGCCAACAACCCCCCCCACTATTGTGGCACCTCCTTGTCAACTCTGACCCCCCTCGCACTTTATGCCAACAACCCCCACTATTGTGGCACCTCTGTCAACTCGGACCCTCAGACTTTACTTCACTTACCACTTTGAGTAGACTACTTACTGCCTCCTCTTCTCCATCTGCCCCCACCCGCCCCACTCCGTCTCTCTCCTCTGCTTGTCACATGTCCTTCCCCCCTTCCATATTCTATTAGCACACACCTGTCCTCCACTCACCCCCATGTCATATCCATTTTTACTTCCTCCTATCATCTATCGCCATGTGTACCTCCTCTCACCTTGACCTAGGCAGATTTTCCCCCCCTACGCCTATCACTACAGTTCCTCTTTGACTTCCACGTCACATTCTCGTGCCACCCTGCCGATGTGCCTGTACAACTCAGCACCAACGTCCCGTCGTTTGCACCTTTCCCTATTATATTCCCTTTTCCACATCCGTCCACATGGCCACCCCTCGACTCAGCTCCACATTGAGCGTGCCAATCGCCCCCGCCTAGTCACCATCCATTCACCGCTTCGTGCTGATTTCTCCAGCCATTGCGTCAGCCTCCATGCATGCCCACTAATATCACCATGAGCTCTCAAAAGTAGTTCCAGATGGCAGAGTGTGAAGGCCTCCACGTATTATAGGTGCAGAGTTGACTGGGGCCTTCCCAATCCCAATGAAGCAGTTATTGAAGTAGTTGGTGGTGGTTGGACATCGTTTCCACCATAAATGGAAAGCCCAGGAAAGGACTTTCAGCTGGTCAACTCATTTGTAGGCCCGTTCTGGAATGTGACTGCGTCTGACTTAATTTTGCAACTGACCAGAGAATGCATGCACAGTCTGCCAGGAAGCATGCAGACATAACACCTTCAATTTAATGACTCGAGCTTGCTGCTACATTTTTTGCTCTGAGTATATAGGAGTTGTTATCATATTTTGTTAGGGTTGATGGTAGAGCTACGCTCCCAATTGTAAATTTTTGATGAGGCCTCTGGTTCTCTGGTTGTGTATTATCACTTGAGACTTCTTGTTTAATGGCAGTCAGTTTCTCCTTCATTTATTTTTCCTCTGATTCTGAAATCTCGAGCATGGATGATCCAGTTGAGTGTTGTGATTGTAATGTAATGTAGGCTTGATTGCAGTACTGTCACATCATTTTTAGTTTCTTGAAGTTTTCATATCTAATAGGATCTTATATTTGAAAATTTTCCTTTGTAGGATGCTAGAAGACCGAATGTCCATAGTAGGCCTTCACAATTTCTCCTCATTCTCTTCTGCCTACTCACCACTATGCAAAATTACTGACTAAACTTAGATCAAAACCTCATTTGTATATGTGCACCAACCAGGTTTCCTGAGATAAAGTGATATAATCCCTAGACTACATCCATTAGACCTCCTCTAAAATTATTCATTGTGACATATAAACTGATGGGTACTGGGCTTACCTCTACAACAATCCAGGGGTGACTTCTAGTGCTAACAACACCTATTTGGAAATTACGCCCATGTTTATAAAATCCCCAATATTATATTCAATATTGGAATGAGAGAAAACTCTCCGGGTCAACTCCTTTGTCTCTCGAGCACACTCTTAATTCTCAAACCTCCCGGAGCCCCGAATTTCCGAAACCCCAAAGTGGTCCCGTGCACATGGGTTATAAAATGTATATAATGTAATTATTTGGAAAAAGGTTGATCTCGTCCACATGAGGATTTTATAATTTTATAATATATTATAATACCATAAGCCCATTAAAGTTTGTATTTAATAATTATGAATTTCCATTAAATGTTTTCCTAAGGAGACTTTGAGGGAATTATCACAACGCCATCACTTCAACATCCCAAAGCTCTGAAGTCCCGAAGTCCGACGTGCATACATTACACATTAAATCATAATTTAAATGGAAAAGGGGTTGGTCTCGTTCATGTGATCATTATGATATATTAATTTTAAATAAACTCCAATGTCTGTCATTCTATAAACAACAAAATTCACATGTCCATCATTCCCAATGTCCGGAGTCTCAAATAATTTAAAAATTATTAAAAGGTTGACCATGGGAAGATTAATCCCATTTAGCATGTAATTTCTCTGGCCTTCGGGTCATTCTCTAGTTTACTCTCCACTTCAAACCTCCAGAGTCTTGGAGTCTCGAAGATCCGAAGTGTGCTAAGAAATGATCAGAGCGAAAAATTATGGGTTTATTAATGCATATATATATATATATTAACATTCCCCTACACGTATTCAATGCAAATGCAATTATATCTCTTCCTCTTCATGGTTAAATGAGTAAATTTGTTTCCTTATTACCGTGTTTTACCATTCTTACCAAAATTTAAGGAAATTGGTCCTAAGACAAAGAATTCCCTCCACAGTAATTTTACATTTCTACTAGAATTTACAACCTACCACAAGTTAGGGGATCCCTGCCAAATTTGTAGGAAATTTTAACACAAGTTTACCATAATTGTTTATTAATTCCCAAATGAAATTTAAATGGATTTTGTATTTTAATTCAATTAGGAAATTTCATGTTTATTTACTAATTATTTTCCTTAATACCCATTTATAATGACTTTTACGTTTTTTAAAATATTTGGGTTGTTTATCTAAAGTCCAAACTGAGATATGATATACTCTAAGTTTTATGTAATAAGGCTTGAGGACAAGCTAACATAGAACACTAATGTCCATAAACAAATCTCTCTCTTTTCAGATGCTTTATAGAGATTTTTTTTAATGGTTCATTGATCATTACAAGTGCATGCATTAAACTGTGCAACGCAGTCAACCACAACATTCACTCCCGGAAGTCTTATTTTAACACACATATAGTCAAGAGATAAGGAAGTAGATCAAATGAGATTCAACTAAATAATTCTCTTCCTTTTACCTAAACATCTCAAGCCACTTTTGTTAGAAATTAAACTTACACAACTTTAAAGCACAGTCTATAATTTTCTCTGAACTTAACACTACATAGATTTAGAAAAATATACTTATCTAGAACCCAAAAAGTGTTGGAACTACTGAAAGGGGTGCCCTTTTCCACCCAACCATAGGCACAACAACTACTGGAAGGATTTACCATTGGCCACCCCCTAGCTATATCATGATGTTCTTAGAGAGATTCTTCCCTCTATTCAACAACAACTAGGGACGAAGATCACTCTCCTCTTCCCACAAGAACTTGGTAGATCGGTTTTCTCTCCACCAAGAAAAGGGGTTTGCAATGAGTTCTTCCTCAGTCACTCATTTTCTCCGCAACCATGCTTATCAGCTTGGTTATAAAAATGTGTCCAACAATTCCTGTACCTAGAAACAAATTCATTTTTCAGTTCTCTTCAGAACCAGAGAGTTGCACATGCTCTCCCTATTCAGAAATGGTCACCAGACCCATTCCTTTTCATCCTCTCCCTCTACCCACAATTTTCCTTCCTTTTCTTTCCTTTCTCAACAGGATTTCATGGGTCCAATTCCCAATTTTGTGAGTCAGGTCAGGAAATTTCCAGATGGGTACTCTGCCCATCTCCTCATTGACTCTTGAGGAAGACTTCCCAACTACCAACTTGACTAGTACTTAAATTTTCCGGGTCAAAGGACTGTTCTGGGTTTGAACACTTTAAATCCAACAAAATATTGGTATGTAGGGGTCATCTCAACCATTACTGGTTCCCTTCACCATCTCTCTTATGCATCACGATCTACCTTGGAAACCCCTTCAATAATTATGTAACAACTTCCATTTTGTTTAATAACATAAATATATACATTGCCTTCTAGAACAAAAGGTTCATCAATTCCAACATCCACACATAATCAATCTGCCTATAATATTTTAGCAGGCTATAGTTATATTTACAAGATGGGGGAAACATGGGTATTATAAACCCCTCCCCCTTAAAGGAATTCAGTCCTCGGTGTTCTACCTTCTACTGTGCTCTTTATGTACAAAAGTGAACAAAAATGGGTATGCCTATTTCATGGTAACCTCCATTTTCCATATAGCTTCATCTGGACCAAAGTGTTTCCACTGCACCTTGACCTGTGTAATGGTTCTATTCTTGAGTGGGATTTCTTTCCTGTCTATTATGCATTGTGGCTCTGGAAGAAATTCTCCCTCTGGTTCCACATGAATCACATACCAATCAATTGTATGATTAAAATCATGTACATATTTATTTAGTAATGAAACATGAAAAACATTATGTGGCTTCACTGTGGGAGGAAGTTCTAGTATATATGCTACAGGTCCCACTCTGTCCAGTATTTCAAAGGGTCCACAAAACCGAGGTGCCATCTTGACACAAGTTCCCATTCTCAAGGAACATTTTCTAGGCCTAACTTAGAGATACACATGATCTCCTAATTTGAACTCTTTAGGAGTCCTTTTTCTGTCTACATAGCTTGTCTTTCTATTCTGGGCTATTTTCAGATTCTGTTTTATTTGAGCTACTTGTTGTTCCATTCTTTTAGCATATCTTTCCAAGTGTAATTATGTCTACTGGGTTATTCCAACTGATTGGAATATTGCATTGTCTACCATAGAGAGCCTCAAAAGGGCTCATCTTCAATGACTCTTGATAGTCATTGTTATAAGCAAATTCTACCAGTGGTAGGTAGTCTTCCCACTTCTTGGGATGATGCAACAAATGAATCCTTAACATGTCCTATAGCACTTGGTTTACCCTCTCTATCTACCCATTAGTTTGAGGGTGATAGGATGTACTAAATAACAATTTAGTTTCAAAACCAACAAACAAAGATTTCCAAAAGAATGAAGTAAATTTTGTATCTCTGTCTGATATGATTTCCTTAGGAATGCAATGCAGTCTAAATATTTATTTCATGAAAATATTGGTAATATCTATAGCCTTGTAGGTTGAATTTATGGGGATAAAGTGAACAACCTTGCTCAACTTGTCCACAACTACCATAATAACACCATTCTTCTTGGTTGATTTAGGCAATCATGTGATGAAATCCATTGAGATGGTTTCTCATTTTCTTTCTAAAATTGGTAGGGACTGCAACAACCCTGTTGGATGCTGATGCTCTACCTTAACCTGTTGACATTTTATACATTTAGATAAGTAATTAGCTATGTCATTTTTCAGTCCGGGCCAATAAAACAATTTTTTAGTGGTTGTGGTCTTTTATGTAGTTCATCCATTATGAACCTCTTTAAGTTGTCACAATTTGGAATATAGAACCTACCTTTGTAAGTTAGCAGGCCATCATTCAACAATTGATAGCCCTCATACTTCAGGCTTGTGGGCTCTTTCTCTAGGTATGATTTCACAATCTTGAAAAACACATCTGTTTCTTGTGCATTACTCTCTCCTTGATGTTTGATTCACAGGTCCTTACAACTGCCAAGTGAATCAATTTTATACTCCTACTAAGGGAATCAACCACCCTATTTTCTTTTCCTTTAATATGTTTGATTTCAAAATCAAACTCACTAAGGAGAGCCATCTACGTAGCTTGTCTAGCATTGAGTTTGGGTTGGCCGAACAAATATCTCAGCCCACTATGGTCTGTCATAAGTACAAATATTATTCCTAGGAGGTAATGCCTCCACATTTTTAAAGCATGTACTATGGTAGCCAATTCCAAATCGTGGGTCACACAATTGATCTCACGCTCAATCAATTTTCTATATTCGTATCAGATCACATGCCTTTCTTGCATAAGGACTCCTCCGAGTCCTTCTTTGCAGGCATCTCTACATACAAGGAAATCCTTGTTTGGGTCCGCAATATTCAACACAGGTGCATTGGTTAAAAGGTGTTTCATTTGCTGAAAACTCTCTTCACACTCTGCTGTCCAAATGAATCTAACTCCCTTTTTATGAAGGGAGGTGATTGGATAACCAATCTTGGAAAACCCATTTATGAACCTCCTATAGTATGTTGCTAGCCCCATAAAGGATCTGATATCAGAGACATATTTTGGGGTAGGCCAATACATAATGGATTTGATCTTGTTAGGATCAACTACCACTCCTTATTCAGAGATAAAATGGCCTAAGTAATGGACTTGTTTTTGGAAAAAGTCACACTTACTAAACTCTGCATAGAGCTAGTGCTCTCTCAGCACTTGAAGCACTAACTTGAGATGTTCTTCATGCTATTCCTTACTCTTAGAATAAAATAGGATATCATCAATGAAAACCAACACAAATTTGTCCAAGAACTTGCAGAGTAAATTATTCATTAAGCACATAAAGATGGCTGGTGCATTGGTAAGCCCAAATGGCACCACCACAAATTCATAGTGCCCATAACTCATCCTAAAGGCTGTTTTTTGGATTTCTTCATCCTTTATTCATACTTGATGGTATCAAGTCAATATTGGAGAAAATTGTAGCACCCCTTAATTGGTCAAACAAGTCATCAATTCTTGGCAAGGGATACTTATTCTTAGTGGTCATATTGTTGAGTTGTCTATAGTCTATGCACAACCTGAGTGTGACATCCTTATTCTTCACAAACAAAGATGGTGCTCCCCAAGGAGACACACTAGGATGAATGTAACCTTTATCCAACATCTCCTTTAGATGTAGCTTGATCTCAACTAGCTCTGGCGTACTCATTCTATAGGGTGCCCTAGACATTGGCACCGCTCTAGGTACAAGTTCTATTGAAAAATCAATATATCTTCTTGGAGGTAGACTTGGTATCTCTTATGAAAACAAATATTTATACTCTCTTAATATAGAATGGTCCTCTAGGCTTGGTTTATTGTCCTCAATAGAGTTCAACCCTTGTATTGCATACAAAGGACATCCTTTTCTGCAATACTTCTTCACTTGAAGGGATGATATTTGTTTCACTGAGACATGCTTTTGAATTCCTTGTAGGGTTCTTTTCCTCCGTTCCCCATATTCACACTCCAATGTTTTATTATAACAATCCAACTTGGATTTATGGGCAACCAAATAGTCCATGCCAATCAACATGTCATAATATCCTAAAGGGAGCATGTTTAGGGTTGCTTGGGTGGAAAATCCATTCAAATTGAATTTGCATGCTGGTATGACCTTTGTCACCTTTCTTTTTGTTCTAGTGGCTAGCTGTACCAACCATGATTTAGCATGCTTTACTTGCTACAATTTAAATTTCTCAACAATTTGAGGGGAAGCATAACTTAGATTAGAACCATGGTCAATTAAAATGGAAACTAGATGGTTAGCAATCATACCTTCCATATCCACCACTGAAGTTTTGTGGTCAACTTGTTTATTATCCAGGGCTGCATAAATTTGTAGCATGCTCCTAGCCACATCATTGACCGTGGTAGCCTCCTAGATGTTGTAGACCCTCTTATTGTCCTGTTTCCTATGTGGGAAGTCCCTCATCATATGTTATTCTCCACAACCCCAACATTTCAAGGGTTCTCTCTTTGTATTATCAGTCTTTCATGGGGATGATCCAAAGGGTTTATTACCACTCTGAGATGGAAAATTTTGTTGATACACAATTTTAGTAGGAAGGCTCTGTTGATTAAGGTTGGTTGTCATTGATGTAAACCCTTGAAGAAATCCCCGTAGCACAAAGGTTTGGGTAATGGACCCAAGATTGTTTCATGTAAATATGACTCATTATTGTTTTTTCATGGTTGATAAGAAGTAAATATGGATGAACTCCAAAGTGGCCCCCTTATGGTAAAATCCCTCATGGGAAGATGCTTTGTGGAGTATGAGAACCCATGCTTAATTGTGGAATAATGAGATGAAGGACATTGAATTTTTCAAGGAAACTATCCTATATGGATAGTGCTTTTCATGCAATTTCTGGTGGTATGTATAACATCACATAACTCCTCACGGTTAGAGAGTTATGGCCATGAGAAGTTGGAGACCCAAGGTTTGGGTAATGGACCCAAGTTTGTTTGATGGGTAACAATATGAGTTATGATATATTTTCAGATAATACTATTCTATATGGATAGTACATGTCATGCCATTTCTGGTGGTATGTGGAACGTCACATAACTTCTCACAGTTTGAGAGTTATGGCCTTACGAAGTTGGAGGACCCTCACATGTCTCTAGAAGCCCCAAAAGGTCAAAGTAATCAAAGTGTTTTAAGGGATTTTAAAAGGTAAATAATAATAATAATAATAATAATCTATTTTTAAGGTCACGACCAAGCCAGCTGGGATTTCCAAAAACACAATAATAATAATAATAATTCATTTTAAGGTCACTAATTAAGCCAAAGACACCAAATTATGTATGAGACCCTTGTTTGTATGGACCCTCCGTCTAACGATTTGACTGGTAAAGTCTATGAAGGTATACATACCATGCTAAAGTTGATGAGTGTACTATAATTCAAAGTGAAGGCTGAAATAAATTATTATTTAAATAATAAATTTAATGGATAAATTAGAAGTGGGTTAACCCTAAAATAAGGAAAGTGGGCAAAGTGACCTAGAAGATGTTTTTAAGGAAGCTACTTGGAGAGTATAAATAAGAGGCTAGGCTCTCTCATTTTAATCACACTTGAGAATATTGAATATATATAGGTTTCTGAGATAACCATGTATATCTAAGCTGAAATTCCGAGGGAAGGTGAAGAAAAGAAGGCCGAAATGTAAGGAAGGATAAATTCTTTTGATGGTGCTTTCTAAGGTATGTTATTTACAGGTCATCTCACCATTTGCGCTATAAATTTTTTTCTATAATGATTCATACTGTGAAATTTCTATGACATTGAGAAAACATATCCAAGTATTTGTGGTAAAAAATTCAGCTTGTGGGTCGTTTTATTTTTGGATTTACACTCCGTGGAAAATAGGGTTTGTGGCTAGTACTGAAATTAGTAAAAAACAAGTGTTTCGAGTAAAAAAGTTATAACTTCTTCATAAAATATCTAAATTAATTGAAACCAAATGTGTTGGTTAGTTTACAATATTTGGTATTCTGTGTATTAGTTTCAGATCAATTCAACAAATATTCTGCCTGGGGCACGTTGTACAAGGTCGCTCTCTAGAATAAGCCATAATTCAGCAAGGTATGTCATTTTTGCTATAACTGTTTTTTTGAGACGTTCCAACTAGTGACACTTGGAGGAATTTCATAAAACAAACTGAAGAACATTTTTTATCAATTTCAAATCTTTATACATTACATGTACAAAGTTATGATTACTTCAAGTTAGGGTTGTTGACTAATCCAAAACTAGGCATGTGAGACTAAAGAAAAGTTTGATGAAAATGCTAGTCTCTTGTTGTTAAAGTCAAGGAAGGTTTGCAATAATGTGATCATATACACTAGGTATATTACAAAGCTACAAATCAGATTTGGATGATGAAATTGATGAGGGATTTTGGTTTAGGTACATGTTGAGTACATGGTTGAGACAAGTAGTTGATGAGTTGGCACATACATGAGGTGTATAGTTGATGATGTTGGTACATATTGATGAGTC
>SNQJ01S0105652.1:51178-69405 GCA_010110895.2 Picea sitchensis
TGAGGAGTTATGTGACATTGCACATACCACTAGAAATGACATGACATGTACTATCCATATAGAATAGTATTATCTGAAAATATATCATAACTCATATTGTTACCCATCAAACAAACTTGGGTCCATTATCCAAACCTGTGGTCTCCAACTTCTCATGGCCATAACTCTGTAACCGTGAGGTGTTATGTGACGTTCCACATACCACCGGAAATGGCATGACATATATCCATATAGGTTAGTTTCCTTGACAAGTTCATTGTCCTTCATCTCATTATTCCACAATTAAGCATGGGTTCTCTTACTCCGCAAAGCGTCTTCCCGTGAGGGCTTTCACCATAAGGGGACCACTTTGGAGTTCATCCATATTTACTTCTTATCAACCACGACAAAACAATAATGAGTCATATTTACATCAAACAATCTTGTGTCCATTACCCAGTGCTACAGGGCTTTCTTCAAGGGTTGACATGAATGACAGTCAATCTTAATCAACACCCGGCCCTAATGTAGTACAAACGGTTAGTCTAGGCCTCTCACATTTTCGTGGAAAACCCTTTCATACCCAACACATCCCGCACAAAAATCCTCTCATGCTCAAGACTTGTTATTATCCTTGGGGGTTGGACCCCTCTGGTGTGGGTTCTATCGGAAGCACCGTGCTTCCTCTCTTGGCACCACGTCGTGAACCTCTACGAAGTCCTCTAACCATGATTACCACAAGGATAGCTTAATAATTCAATTAGCGTTGAACATTATTCAAGGGATTAATTCAGTGGAAGGCATGGCTATCCACAGTCCCACTATTGCGACCACAAGGGATAAAAATATGTTTTATTGCTAGAATAATTTTTTCCCTTTTAATGCAATAGAAATTAAATCATCGCCATAATAGAAATTTCATTGAACCAACATCCCATTACTGAAAGAAAATATAATGACATATTAGCAATCAATCAGGACCCAAGGTTGACACATCATTACCATAAATATGATCTGCATGTCGACGTATTAACATAATTAAAAAACAACGCATAAGTAGTACAGTCACACCTTTAATAATGACGCATAGACTATACACGTCGTACATCGCGTCCCACGTCATCACATCTCAATCAACGGAAACAACCACAACAAGGATTAACCATAACATGGAAATTTAAAGGAACTACGTGCCCCAACAACAATAAGAAAGGGAATTAGGGTTTCTTTGATCAATCATCTATCGAATAAATTCCCAAGGCGCATGAGAAATAATGACTAATCCATCATACCAAGACATAAGAGAAAACACAATATAATCAACTTTAATTATCACACAAAGGTAAACAACTCTAAAATAGACACGCATACACATGAGCCATGGCGCTCGAGTAAAGGTCCATTTTAATTTCTTCACGCAAAGGAAATCCAATCACATAACAAAACATTCATCATCAAAATTCAAGAGCGCCAAAAATTTAATTAATTTATCACAACATAAACCAAGGCGCTTGGGTAATTATCGATATCTTAACTTGCACAATGAATGGATGATCAATCCTCTCGTGGTCAACAATAATCCAATGGTGCTAGAAAACGCATTTCTTAATCATTCAGGTCAACACCTTTTCGTAGTGCGAGAAGTACCAATATAAACAATCGTTCTTACACTTTAATTTGAGGTCTGCAAGGAGCCTAGCTTCTACTAAACATTTTCAAAACAACATTCCACGAGCTTGAGTTATCAATTTTGGTTGCAAGTCATAAGAGAATACAACTAAATAATCATTCATCATCAAGGTTCTTAAATTAAGCATGAACTCAAATGTAAGGAATCTGGTTAATAATACAAGCATTAACGTGACCACTTGGCGCAAGTAATCTAAACAAAACCATCCACCCCCACCTTATTTAAAGGTGCTAAAATGTCAATTCTAGTATCTCAGAAAAATCAGATCAGTTTACTTATCCACGAACTCTCAAGATCCTAAAATGGTATAGGGTGAGAGCTTGCGTTGAACCATACATTGCGTTTATATCCAAGGTTCAGAATAAGGAAGGGTCTACTTACCATACCATTGAATTCTTAGATTAAAGGATAACTAAGGAGTAACCAGCCTCTCCTAGAAGGCAATAATATAAATCCCAAGCAATTATACTATATCTTATTGTAATTGAGAATTAATTTATCATTCCAAATAACTTAACCACCATCCATTTGACTAATGAGAAGAGAAGAAAATTGCACAAATATAAATAACAAAATGATTATTTAAATAATAGTAACAAACAGATTGGTTCAATTTTCAAAAATATTTCAAGGTTACTTCACATTGATTAATTAAGATGAACGCACAGAAAATTAATGTATTAACCCTGGAGTAAATGTTGGTAGTTGTGAAAAAATGAAATCATTGCACCCCCAGGAAGGATCATGAATAGTGGTCGGTTGATAAAAATAATTTAGTAGGGTAAAGGAGTCACGATTTAACTCATTATATATCACTGAACATCATGCGCAGACAACACAGAAGGTAGATATGTATATCTCTTTTTTTATACATTTTAACGAGAAGTAAATACCTCTCGACTAAACGTAAGCAGGGTTAAATTTTGTTAGATGGACACTTGGAGCGACGGAAGGAATACAACGTTGCACAACAAAATAACACACCAACTAACAACTGGTCGTGTGGGGAGGGGAGCAAGAGAAGTCTGAAACTGTCAGCGGTGATAATATTTTGGAAAAAGTCAGGAACAATAAACAACCACGAAAAAAGTGAGGGCCATTCGAAACAGGGATAGGTAAGGGCTCCGTCTGTTCTGCAATTAATTGTTAAGAAAGAAGGCAGAACCTTTCACGCAACGCCAAGAAAGTGAAGGGATTTGGCTAGGTTTAATTTAGGCAAATCGCAACAAATTTTAAGGGATACGTTGGGTTATCTCAAGGCCAAACGTAGGTTAGGATTAAGGAAGATGATGGTTTATCCCAGCGCAAATCGTAGAGTACACATTTTGCTAGATGTTGAGAGCATAAAGGGGAGGACCTGAAGGCGAAATCCCCAAGGTGAATAACAAGGATAAGCTGAGTGATAAGCCAAGACCAACCGCAGATCGATTAGATTTTAAATTCAAGCTTGGGTTCGCCAGGGAGAGGGAAAAATCAGATTAAGCAAATTACATATGAAAAACTTTATTACGATTAGATTCATTGCAAAATAAAACGACATCAATTTACAACTGAAAAACTTATTACAATTGATTCTTTGCGAAATACAACGACACCAATTTACAACTTAAAAAATTGTTACAATCAGATTCTTTGCGAAATAAAACAACAACAATTTACAACGAAAAAACTTATTAGAATTAGTTTCCTTCCAAAATAAAAAGACAACAATTTACAACGGAAAAACGTATTACAATTAGATTCATTTCGAAATCAACGACAACAAAATTGCGAAAATTAAACCATACGCATGCCAACATCCTAGCACCATTTAACTTATCAAAATTATCGTCACTGATGAAACTGGGCTTGGAGACATTATTCGACAACTGGAGACCCTCCTCGCTCTCGCTTTCTAATCGTTGAGACCTCACTGGTACCTCCCATCTAACGCTAGGGGTACTCTTCTTCCTGGTGAACCACCCAAGCAACAAACGGTCGACGCGCACAAACCAAATAAAGCTAGCTCCCAGCTCTTCTCGCAAGGTTGAGCTACCACTCTCTATTCGAGTTGGGCATCCCAAATCCCACAATAAAAGCCAGTCAAGAAAAATATCGGCAGCGTAACCTTACGTCTACCGGCCATGATCCATACTCCCCCTCTGCCATCCTTTTTATAGAGTTTTCTTACTGATTATGTTGTCAGTAAGAAACCCCTCTGCCATCCTTTTTATAGAGTTTTCTTACTGATTAGATTCTTTTTATTAAATTTAATTAGGATAAACCTCCCCCGTACACATGTCACCTCATCCCTTACTTGCACCAACAATTAATTAATTAATTAATTCAATTTTTCCTATTTCCCTCATCCACCTAAAAGCATTCCTAAAAACGCTCATCGATGTCCCTTTATTCCCTTACATTTCTTAAATGACTGATGCTTTATTTAAATCCTAGTTGAGTTCACAATTAGAACATTCCAAAGGATAGGTTCCCTGCTAAGTTAAACATTCCCATTTTTCTTTCAGTTTCCCCTTTTCTTTAAGTTCCTCTTTTTATCTAAGTTCAGAATTAGCAAGTTTAGACATAAACAACAATTTACACTTTTAATAATTTAATCCTTTATTAAAATTTCATTTTAATTATTAATGCCTGAATTTTCTTTACCCCCTTCTTTTTACATGTCCATTTAGTTTTTTTCTTGTTCAATGTTCCACTTAGACCCAGGTTTTAAATTCACTAGGCTTGGTGACAATTTTTAAGGAAAAAAAATAGTTATTCAACTTTACTCATACCATCATTCATTTTAAGGCCGAGGAGGTCCAAAGGAGGCATAGTTTTCTAGGTACTAGGTTTAATAACTTTTCAGAGTTAAAATCGCGATGTGCCCTTCAAGACGCACTACGTGCTCGAAGGGTGTCACTCGCTTGCATTCCTTTTTCATTTGCGCAACATTCCCTTCAAGTCGCACTAATTGCTCCAAGGGTGTCACTCGCCTTTCGACTGATTTTGGTAGACATTAAACCCCTGGAATCAATACTCTGTCAGGTGACCTTTTGGGAGACTAAGGGCCTCTAAGGAATAAGGACCCTTCCTTGTTGCACGCCCCTTAGAATCATCATGAGAGATTGTCATAGTGTGCCCTCACGACATCATAGATCTCTCGAACTAGGTAATCGTTAACCTACAATTCAAGCCATGGCAGGAGTGCTAGTAGGTTGTGGCAGGGCTGCTGCCACACCTCTCCCTGGATATCTCTGGTTGTCTTGCATGATCCCTTTACTCCAAATTTGAGTCTTATTAGCAAGATATAGTCAGCCTGCACCCATCAACGAAACATGTCAGTGATCCATAAACAACATCATAATATACCATTCATATGTCACATATGCAATAACAAAATAATCAAATCGTAAACATTCCACTCCCTGACTCGATCCAGAGTCCAAGGAGATCCATCGATTCCATCGATATCCTCAATTTGTCAAGAGGCCTACACACTCAAGAGAAACCATTCAATAGAACATGTCGACACATATGTAATCAAATAACATATCATCATATTCACAACATCATCATAATCCATAAGAGAAACAATCAATCATATAATGAACCAGATAACTTGCATGCAAGTGTCCTCAAAGAATAAGTTAAATCAAGTGTGCGCAAGAGCCAGAAGTGGGGATTTCCATGCAACGTCAAACCATAAGGAGTAATGGCGGCCTGACACCATTAATGGAAATTGACAATTCAATAACCTAATTCTAGGTTGAGATCATCCTAAAACCACAAGCTTAAATGCTACTCGACTTCCATAAAGGTCGAGCCTTACTATAATGCAAACCAGTGGGGACGTGTTAGGGCCACAATTGTATAGTTATGTGGATCTTAAGCCCCATATATTATTTCCATTACTTTTGTATTGGACAACCAGCGCATTGGTTGGGAGTTAGGGTTTAATCTCTAAACTCTTCCCTTTGTGAAAACATAGTGTAAGGTTTAAATCACGGGTATACCGTTAAAGGTTTGTTAAATAATAATTTAAGGATTATGTAATAAGATTTTAAGCATATCGTGAATGGTATTATAATCTTAATATATGACTTCCATAGTACGTCTTGGTTATAACATTATATGTGTTAGAGATATGATGTACAGCTTATCTATTAAGCCTTAATTATGTCATTAAATATTTATAAACAATGTATCACTTAAATAATGGATGGAATAATCATAGCCAGGCTATGGACCTCGATAGGTCTAGCCACCAACTCATCAGTACGATAATGTTACCTCTAAATAACGAAGCTTATCAGCAAATGAGGTGTCAAACTTAAGCACTCTTGTAACCTTTAGAACAAGTGATGATAATGTTACACCTACAAGGGAGTTAATCAATGAATTGAGACATAATTTTTCTTGTGACGGGAAAAATTTTCATACATAATAGACGTTAGTTTTTCTCCTTTAATTTTTTTTTTCCCGGTGAAAATTGGGGTACATTACAATTCGCCATACGGGAGTTCCATGAGAATTGGTTGGTAATAGTAAGAAAAATATCACTTGGAGTATATATATTAAAATATACATGTAATATGTATTCAAAAGTTGAAATTGACTATCTCAATGGAAAGCCCTAAAACAAAATAGGTAATTTAAAAAACAATGACATTGAAAATAGACTTTGGATTTGAAAGTTCTATCATTTAAAAAAAAGGAACAATAAGTAATCATAGTTCCATGCGTAAGATAGAAGTTGGCCCACGTGGTGATGGATGCATAATGAGATTGCTTAGTAGAAAACAAATGTCATTCATCCTCTAACTCTTCCTATAAGATCACTTTTAGAAATAAGTCACTTATGAAGTGACCCTCTTTTATACAATAAGTGAGAATCACTTTTACAATGAAGTTACTTTATAAATTAAAGTTTCATGCAAAAATTAACATAAAAAATAAAATTTAAGTTATTTTATAGTCACTCATTTTATAGTTTATGTAAAATGTACTTTACAATAAATTTATGACATAACTCGAAGTTTCACGAACGTTTTCAAAATGTAACTTAGAAAAAAAACTTGAACCTGTTACGACCCCAATTGGTACAATTACAAGTGATGCAAAGAAAGTGGAATTTGTTTTTTTAAAGCAGGACGACAGTCAACGACAACATTTAATCAACACGACTTGATGATGAACAAAACTTACACATTCAGGAAACATATAACAACGACTCAACACGCTTGCATGTCATGCAACTGGACGAAACATGCGATATTCAAAGACAGATGAAAATGACTACCCGCCTGACACAAGAAAGACAACGTCGACAAGCTAAATGGAAACATCAAGCACCCGAAACAGTGGATTCATTGACTAGTAACTAGAAACCCTTATGAAACGCAAAACCCAATGCATTAAGGTGTTACAGACTAAGAACCAACATCCACTAGAATGAACCATACATCCACATCGAGAAGCACAAGACTCCGGCTAGGTTATCATTCACCTCCATCCATTAGGGCGCACGATGATCCCCTCATCAGGAATCATTCTGTCACTAGGCGATAGGCGTAACAGTAACCTTGGCGCAACATAACATATCTATAACAATAACCCAAGAAGAATCCAACGCACCGGGAGAATGAATTAACTAACAAGAAGACTATACTCACTCACCAAAGGAACAAGTCGACAAGACACAATATGACATCACTCAAATTAAATTGCGCAAGCTATTAAATGACTTCATCAACAAACCATAAACCATTATCTATTAAGAAAGATGTCTAAGTGTGAAGGAGTGAACTATTTTAATTGTTACTATTATCATAAATGTGACCATAAATGCGACCATAATGTGAACTATTTATAAGCACTTAACAAAATCAAAATACGCTTGTCAACAAATATACACTGTCCATTAAATTAAGCAAACTACTTAACATTAAAAAGTGATCTACACTGCTTATTAAATATTTGACATTGTTGTCTATATTATTGTTGTCTAAATTAACAAGTCTCTAGATTATTCTATTAATAACTATTAGTAATTGAAATGATATAGTTGGGTTAATAACCATAATTATTTGATAAATAAATATCGTTGTGTAAAATAATTATTGTCAACAATATTAAAATGTTATCCATGATATTAAATCACTATCCACTAAAAATAATTAACAATATAAAGAAATGACAAGGAATAACACTATAATTCATTGTTTAAATACAAGCGTTAATCATATATATCGTTGACATGCAATTCGTTGTGACATAATTCGCTAATTAACAATATAAAGGAAATCACTGAATTAAAAGTATCATTGCTCTCTATTTAAAAGAAATTCATAGAGTTAAAATATTATTGTTGTCCATTTAAAAGAAATCTGCAAAGTTAAAATATGATAATTGTTGAGTTAAATAATGGAAATGGTTGAGTTAAAAACAAGATATTTGTTGAGTTAAAACTGGAAATCGCGGAGTTAAAATATCAAATTGTTGAGCTAAAAACTGGAAATCGTTGAGTTAAAAATATGATAACTGTTGAGATAGAAGATGGAAATCGTTGAGTTAAAAACATGATAATTTATGAGCTAAAAACTGGAAATTGCTGAGTAAAAAAAATGATATCACAGATAACACAGATATATAAATTCACAGGCATAAGATAACGCAGAGGCGAAGTGAATCGCTCAAAAAATCGTGAGTAAGAACTGGGTGTTTATGCCATGAAAATATTGAGTAAGAACTGGGCATTTATGCCATTAAAATTGTGAGTAAGAAGTGGGCATTTATTCCATTTAAATCGTGAGTAATAACTCAACATTTATCCATCAAAATTGTGAGTAAGAAATCGGCATTTATTCCATTAAAATCATGAGTAAGAACTGGACAATTATGCCATTAAAATTGTGAGCAAGAACTGGGCATTTATGCCATTAAAATCGTGAGAAAGAACTGGGCATTTATGCCATTAAAATCATGAGCAAGAATTGGGCATTATGCCATTAACATCATTGTTGATGTTGTGTGGAAAGCTAGGAAATTTGTGGAGTAAAAATTCACAGTGGTAAGTAATATAACACAAAGATTTTATTAATCAAAGCACTGGGATTTATCTTTGAAATCACAGAGATTATACCAATCAAGCGCTAAGTAATCTGCCAATAAATCACAGAGATGAATCACAGAGATAATCATCCACAAGAAACGCATAGATGAACCGATTAGAGATGAATCAACAAAAACGCAGAGATACTCAATCACAAGAATGCACAAATATTAGAGATTAATGATAAGAGGAAAACAGAGAGATAAGTAAGGGTTAGATAAGTGAGAAAAGTTTATCCTTCACTTATTATCCATGCACAGGAAAGCAAGGCATTTGAATCTATATTTATTTAAACAATGGAGTGATGACCATCGATTCATCTCCTGGTGAATTTCTCAGGCACAGACTAACAACTAAAGGGATAAGGGATAGAAGATAAAAAAAACTCAGTTTTTCTTCGCATTAATCAATAAAAACAAATGCAGAGAATGTTGGATCATGTTGTCATTGATGCCAATGGTTTGATTCATTGATGTCATTGATTGATGTCAAGTGATTGATTGATTCCAAAGGATTGATTGATTGATGATTGATGTAATGTAATATGTATTGTCCTTGATGAGAATGCATAGATGAAGATGGATCAATGAGTTGTCATCAATACATGATGAAGATGGATTGATGTGGTTTCATTGGTATATGACGCATTGTTGGAAAAACGTATAGATGACTCATTATTGTCTTATCATGATTGATAAGCTACACAAATGGCTGAAGTCCAAAGTCATCCCCTTATGGTGAAATCCCTCACGGGAAGACTCTTTGCGGATTGAGTTATCCTAGAAGAATGGTTGGAGGACCCATGCTTTTATCTGGAATAATGAGATGAAGATCAAGAAAATTGTTGGTGAAACTATCCTATATGGATAGTTCTTGTCATGCCATTTTCGATGGTATGTGGGATGTCATATAACTCCTCATGGTTTGAGATTTATGGCCTTACGAAGTTGAAGGACCCCCATATGAAGGCTTGAAGCCCACAAGGTCAAAGAAGTCAAAGTGACCTTAAAAGAAGAAATAATTATTTAAATGATAAATTAAAGTGACCAAGTAAAGAATATTATTTAAATGATTAAGTGAGGTGACAAAATCAAGAAGGAATATTTAAATGATAAAGTAAAGGACAACATTCTAATTATGGAAATTGGTTAACCCTAAAATGAGGAAAATAGGTTAAGTGACCTAAAAGAAGAAATCATTACTTAAATGATAAAGTAAAGTGACAAAGTCAAGGTGAATTATAAATAATAAAGAGAAGTGACAAAATCAAGAAATGATAAAGTAAGGTGACAAAATCAAGAAGGAATATTTAAGTGATAAAGTATTGTAGAACTTTCTATTTATGGAAAGTGTTGGCACAGGAGTAGACCCAGGGTTCAATAGTACAACAACACACCAACAAAACCCTAACTACCGACCCTTTCGGCAACACTTGCGAAGAATATGAAGTCTCACCTGAGGCAGAGGAAGGGGTGGTCGCAGGACTTAGATGTATGCAACCTTAGCTCGGACACAGATCTGTGATTATAATATTTAACAGAGCACTCAGTAGTTATATTTATCAATATTCAGTTCTTAATTACAGTGCAGTTAAACCCTAATTATAGTACAGCGCAATATTCAACCATATCTAGCATCTAATAACACTTAGCATGAAGAAACAGATCAGATCTTAACAGGTTCAACACTAAGCACATGTGTACTATTCAGATCTAAAATTCATCCATATTATTAATCACTAAGCATCAACAGATCATTCATCTATATCAAAGCACTAAGCATATTAACATATAAGCACATTAACATATAAGCACATCAACACATTGCACAAAGCAGAGAAACACAACATGTACTTGGTTCACCCACACCCTAGGGCTACGTCCACCAAATCCTCTCTTATTTATTCGCTTCTTCAATAGGTTACATGCACAGAGCCTCAAAAACCCTACTCCGCAGAGGAAAGGAGATCTGCGCAGCTCGCTAGATCCTCCTTCTCTGAGTAGGTCTAAGAACGCATCTTTTCATAACCCCTTACAATGAATTACAATTAGCTCTGAAAGTCTCACACAGTATGCACAAATCCTTACAATTCTTGATCACACAGATCCAACTCTAGCACTTAGCCAACTTGTAACAACTCAACTACTTTTAACATTTCCTAGCCTTCTATTTATACATACAAACCCATGGGACAACATCCCCATACCCATTACATAATCCTAATCCCAAAAAGGGCCTTCGAAATCTTATCGAAGTCCCAAAAGTAGGTCAATCATGACCAAGTATCCTCAAAACTTGGTCAAGGGTCAACAGGCCCCCAACACTCACATGTGACTCGACCCGAGTCACTCTAATCTGGGTAGTTCTATTTCGAAAAGATCAAGCTTGTCTCGAGTTGCTTTGACTTGTTTTTGTGCCATGGCCTCCTATTCATCGAACTCTTGGATGACTGCCTTGTTCATGGGTCCTTCCAGGCATTGTTCTATTGTAGCAATAACTTGCTCCAGTTCTTCTCTTCGGCCTTCAATCTCTGTGAACAGTTGGTAAGCCTCATCCTGTACAGTTTCGAGCCTCTAAGTCACTTCCATGAATTTTCTCTAAAAAATGTGAACCTATTGTTGGGTAGTGCGCTACTCTTGGGATCACTTCATTCTTTCCACAGCCGACAGAGGCTTCAACTATACCTATACTATTTTTTCTTACTGCTTTGCCTCTTGGAGTTGTGACTCTATTGGTTTTAGGTTTTCATTCTCAGTGAGTTGCTCATAAGTTTGGGCATTGTGATCACTGATTTTCTTGCATTACATAGAAAAATCCTTTATTCTATCGACTACGTTCCTGGCAGTCGCTTCTCTTTGATCTCTTACATCCTGCGGAGTGTTGGGCACTATGCAGAGCTCTAAATCTATTATTATTTACTCTAGCTATTGGATGGCTTCTATGACATTCTCTACTTGATGTGTGACTTAGTCTTTAGCTTGTAGCTCTAATCCTATCACAGAGTAGAGGGATCTGTTTACTTCTTCCTTTACTTCAAGCCACTCTGTGAGAAACTGTTCTTTATCTTGTTTCATTTGTGCTTTCTACGCTTCAAATTTGGCCTGAAGATCAACCTTCTACTATTATTTTATTCTGCATTGTTCTATAATGTCTCCTTGTACTTGCTTCAAGGTCTGGGTATCTTGTTCGACTTCTTCTTGAGCGCGACAAAGATGAGCTTCGACTGCATCAGCTAATTGACGGAGTTGGGATGGCTCATCCCCCAACTATGGTTCTCCTGATGGCAGGGGTGCAGTGGACATTGCGTAGCTGGACTGAAGGGCTTGTTGTACCCCTCAAAACCCGACCTTAAGTCTGTCATACATTTCCTACTCCTTAGCTTCTTGTTTCTCCACAATTTCTAGCAAAGCTTCATTGAGGGAGACTATGATGAATTCAAAGTCATCAGTAGTAATCATGGTCTTCATCTTGGTCACAATGGCTCTCGATTTCTTCCGGAAAGAAGGTTTCATGGGAGAAACCTTCCTCTTCTTCAGGGGATCAGTCTCATCTCTCGATAGGGTTACTTCACCTTTCTTCTGTTCGGATCCTTTACCATTTATTTCTTCTATTTCGTCATCACCGCCTCGGTCGGGTTATACTGAAGCAGTCTTTCCTAAATCACTGCTTAATTCTTGGACCTCTTCGGTCTTCTTTGTTTTGATGGGTCTGGGTGTGTCATCTGCAGTTTCTAGGCTATTAGGGTCGAACATCTCTGTAGGCTCTACTGGAATAAGGAGGTCTTCCGACCAATCCTTATTGATCTCCTCAAGATCCTCTTCCATGAACTTGTAGTATGACTGTAGTTTCTCCTTATGTTCATCGGCTCGTGCTGTAAGGTAGATGAAGTGTCGATCTATGCAAAACTTCATCAGAGGTTGGAATCTTTGTAAGGTGTTCAGAGTCATGCAAGTTTTTTATTCTATGGCTCCCTTCAGCTGAAGGTAGTACGTATGAAAAACATCGTTCGATTTCCATTGTTTGTTCATATCACTCAAGTACCAAAGGGTAGAAAAATTTACGACAAGAAGCTCGAATGGATCAATATCTGGGAAAGTCACACCTTCTAGCATCTCCCATGCAACAAAGGCAATAAGGATCAGGAGCCAGCTGAAATGGAACTCATAGCCCTAATCCCACGCTTTGCGACAGTCTAGTTCAAGCTAATTGATAAGGTACTTCACCTAGTTCATCTGTAAGCCTTCTACACACTTCCCTGCGAGGTCGACGACAAAGCCTGTGACTTGTGTGGGTCAGTTCTTTCATACCAGATTTCCATCTATTAACTGACATGCTAGGTGCACCTTTCCATTCTGGATGGAGGCTACCTTGTAGCCTCGTGTCCCGTTCTCGACATTGCAATATGTGTCCTTAATCATCTGTGCTAGCACATAATTTGTGGCTTTTCCTGGGTAGAACTTTTGCGGGTTGGGTCCTTGCATACTTAACCCTGTGATCCTATGGATCAACGTCAGATCAACTGTAATATGACGATCTATCCATAAATAACCACGATGGTAACACAAGAGCAATATCTTGAGACAGGAATTGACTTCCTGGTGCCTTCTGAAATGTGGAATCTTCATTATGTTTAACAGGGTGGACTATGGTAGGTTCATCGTCCACGGTTGAAGGATTATCTTTGAGTTATTTTCCTTCGTCTTGGTCAGGTACTTATACAGGGTGAGCATACTGTAGTTTTTGCGATCTCCAAGGTTGAAGTCACTGAAATTCAAAGTTGTGATCTTATCCTGCTATGCGCGAACTACATGTATCCCCTTCGAGAGGTAAGAATTAATCATGGTGTACTCGAATTTCCTTGGCACACTATCTCGACTCACTGCCCTGGCTAGAGGTGGGATGTAATTGAGAAATATGGACAGGATCAACTTCGTATTGGCTAGGTCATCTCTGTGTTTAGTTCTCTTTTCTACTGATGGTCGGGATGATCTGGCTCTACGAGCATTTGATGGAGAGGATTGCAGTCCTCTTGTCGATGATGCTTGAATACTTGCATACATCGCTCTTTCAGACATTACCCTTTCAGTCATTACGTCAATCAGAACTTCCTCAACAATTTTCTCTACAATGCTAAGCTCATTCGACATGCACGCTCGTGGTTGAATGTCTTGGGTTCGAAGAGTAACAGGTTAACGCAACGAGTAATATGGCACTAACATGGTGATCATTGTGTGAAATCAACTATGCTATCAGCTCTGATAGTCACGATTCGAAAAAGTGATCTCATTGCATGGAACGATGGGATAAATAGATAACTCGGCAACAAATCTCTTGCAATGGGCAAGAACCCTTAATTAACTCAGTTGTGTCTGTTGTGGCGCAGTGCCAACGGTCTGGTGGTGAAATTTCTGACCATAAATTCCTTTCTACCCATTCGGTCCATTGGTCAAACAATTATACTATCTCTAATGGCTATATTGATTCACCATGGTGAAGTTCCATGTGACGTTGCTCTGATATTCCGGCGAAGCTCCAATTTTGCAAATTTTCCTTTTGTGAACTTCCTTGAGGAAATGTCTGTAACTTTTCAATCTTATCTCCCTCCTTACTTAGTTTTCTATCCTTCTTTCCAGTGAGCTTCGTCTCAGAATTCCTTTTTGCATTATGGTTCTTATCTTCTTTTAGCAGAGTAACTTCGCGTTGGTGGGATTCCTTCCTAGAAATCAAGGGTAATACTTCATCTATACCTAGAATAGGTACTGCAATCTTTTGGGAGTCCTCTGTTATTTTTCCAGCTTCGACATCCAAATCTCTAGTTTCAATTGGCTTCGATTTGTTCTCATGTTACTTAATCAAGTGCATGATCTTCCTAGTCATGAAATCTTTTAATTCTTGCTTCTTTTGTTCTAAAACTTCTTCTTCTTTCCTTTTAGCCTGATCTTTTTCAATCCATTGTTTTCCTAATAACATAGAAAATGGAGCATTGTTCTCAATAAATTTAACAACTTCAAATTATTCCTCTGTCGAAGCTCCATGAGCACTCATAGATATCGTGGTAAGTCTTCCACATAGGGTTATCAACTTTCCTCTGAATAATCTTATTCCTCCTAATGAAGGAATCATAGCAGGATTTACTATAGCTTCACAGGTTCTTTCTATCATGATATTCACATGTGTTTCCTCATCCATAACACAGTCAATGTCAAGGTCTCCTATTCTTACTTCAATACATTCTTTTTATTTGAATATCTATGATAAGATGATATGTCGGTGGTCATTCAAGGTTCTTTTCATCTACAGTAATAATTTCTATGATCCTTTCTGGGGATCTATCATAATCTCAGTTTTTGGATATGCGTTAGGGTTTTCTTGATTCATATGCATTCTTTCAACCTTAGCAATCATTCTAGGGAAATGCAATACTTCATGGCCCATAGATTTGCAACAGAGGCAACTAGGTCTCTTTCCAGGGCATTCCTTAGTCGAATGTCCCGGCCTTCTACAACTGTAACAAATGGTTAATCCTCTCTTTCTCTTAAATGATCCCCAACCTTTCCTTTATTATGCACTAGGATCATGGTAGCTAACCTGCAAAAAAATATTTCTAGGATCCTGCATCCATTCGTTAGTCCAAACATTCTTTCTATGCATAGGTATAACATATCTTTCATTATTCTTATCAGATCTATTAATATCAAATCTTCTTTCTTCTATCAGTTCCCTAGTTTTCAAGCTAGGATAAATCTTATTAAGCATACCTAGATCCATACTTTAGAAACATAAATTTTCCACTAATCTTATCTTCAGCAGAGCACAAAACTTCCAGATCTTAAAACTTTTCACTATTCTTACCTTTATCAGAGCACAAAGCGTTCAGATCTTACCTCTTTTCTACATACCAGACTTCTTTCTTTAGTACAGATATTCACAAAGCAAGTAGACTAATGCGCACTAGAGTGACAGATCTACGCACAGAGCTTCCACAATTTTAGGCTAGGTCTTTGCACAAAGATTATTTTTCCTTAGTTCCTCACAATCACAGTTTCAGGTTAGATCTTTGCACAGATCTTCTTCTTCCTCAGTTCCCAACAATCATAGTTTCATGTCATATCTTTGCACAGAGCTTCATCTTCGTCAATTCCCAACAATCACAGTTTAAGGTCCTGACAATAGAACCATTTATTGGAATAGGGGTAGACCCTGGGTTCAACGCTACAACAATGCACCAACAAAACCCTAACTACCGACCCTTTTGGCAACACCTGTGAATAATATGAAGTCTCACTCGAGGTAGAGGTAGGGGTGGTTGCAGAACTCAGATGTCTGCAACCTTAGCTGGGACACAGATCTGTGATTCTAATATTTAACAGAGCACTCAACAATTATATTTATCAATATTCAGTTCTTAGTTACAACGCAGTTAAACCCTAATTATAGTACAACACGGTATTCAACTAGATATAGCATCTAACAAGACTTAGCATGACGAAATAGATAAGATGTTAATAGGTTCAACACTAAGCACATGTATACCAGTTAGATCTAACATCCATCCATATTATTAAGAACTAAGCATCAACAGATCATTCATCTATATCAAAGCACTAAGAACATTAACATATAAGCACATCAACACATTTCACAAAGCAGAGAAACACAACATGTATGTGGTTCACCCCCACCCTGGGCTACATCCACCAACTCTTCTCTTCTTTATTAGCTTCGTCAATAGGTTACATGCACAGAGCCTCAAAAACCCTACTCCGCAGAGGACAAGAGATATGCGTAGCTTGCTAGATCATCCTTCCTTGATTAGGTCTAAGAATGCAGCTTGTCACAACCCCTTACAATGAATGACACTTAGCTCTGTAAGTCTCACATAGTATGCACAAATCCTTGCAATTCTTGATCACACAGATCCAACTCTAGCACTTAGCCAACTTGCAACAACTCAACTACTTCTTACATTTCCTAGCCTTCTATTTATACATACAAAATAGGCCTAAGCATGGGTAAACCCATGGGCCAACATATCCATACCCATTACATAATCCTAATCCCAAAAAGGACCCTAAAAGGGGCCGATATACCACGATCTCTGTTTCGTCTTGCGCTCCACCTTTGACAGCCTGTTGAAGCCCCAAAACTAGGTCAATCATGACCAAGTATCCTCAAAACTTGGTCAATGGCCAATAGAAAGTGGTTAACCCTAAAATAAGGAAAATAGGTTAACTAACCTAAAAATGGGTTAAGTGACCTAGAGGATGAAAGTATAAATAAGATAGAAATGGTCTCTTGTAGATCATCCTTTTTGTGGATTAATGGAGAGCTTCTTGTCAGAATATCTTTTGGAGTATTAGTGGAGAGGTTCTTGATCATTTTTAATATGTATCACTTGAGAATATTGAATATATATAGGTGAATGAGGTAACCAAATAATATATAAGCCTAATTTCATAGGGAAGGTGAAGAAAAGAGGGCCAGAATTCAAGGGAGGATACATTCTTTTCATGATGTTTTCTAAGGTATGTTATTTACAGGTCGTCTCACCATTTTGAAATAAATGATTTTCTATAATGATTCATACCATGATATTGATATTCCATTAAGTAAACATATCCAAGTATCTTTGGTAAAAAATTCATCTTGTGGGTCGTTGTATTTTTGGAGATACACTGCGTGGAAAATAAGGTTTGTGGCTAGTCCTGAAACTAGTCTAAAACAATTGTTTCGGGTAAAAATGTCATAAAGTATTCATAATAGATCAAAATCCAGTGAGACCAATTGTTTTGTTTATAATACAGTCTTTAATATGTTTTTTAATAGTTTTAGATTGATTCAAGAAATATTCTGTGAGGGGCATGCTCTACAAGGTCGCTCTCTAGAATAAGCCATAATTCAGCAAGGTATGTCATTTTTTCTATAAATAATTTTCTGAGAGGTTCCAAGTAGTGACACCTGGAGGAATTTCATATAACAAACTGAAGAACATTGTATATCAGTTTCATAGATTTATTCATTACAGGTACAAATCTATGATTATTTCAAGTTAGGGTTGTTGACTAATCCAAAACTAGTCATTGTTGAGACAAATAGTTGATGAGTTGGCACATACATGAGGTGTATAGTTAATGATGTTGGTGCATATTGATGAGTAATTGTTTCTCAGTAGTTGACACATGATTTCTATATACTTGGTACATGGTTAGATGCACTTGTTTATGGTACAGGTTGATTACATGTTGTTTGGCACAGGTTGGTGCATGGTTGATGCACTTGTTTATGGTACAGATTGATATCTATTGAGGATTGTCGCCTCATATCAATTTGTGCTGAGAATGTAAGATGATTATTTCATATATATCTGGTTCTCTTGTAGAGTTGTACTCTATTCATTTGTTTTTGAAAAACCCCTGGATTGAAGTCCATAATAAAAAGAAAAATTGTACATACATCTTGTGTTCC
>SNQJ01S0105653.1:6804-21330 GCA_010110895.2 Picea sitchensis
TAGTTTTGTTTGTATCTCATTTTTTCCTCAACATAATTTGAATCAGTGGTATCAGATTAGTCTATTCCTTTTTATTTCTTGGTGCATGTCCCCAACGAGGTCAGGGTATAGAGAGTTGGGTCTCGAGCTGGTTTCACTTGGAGAGGATCGCTCTTGCCAGCCCAAGAAACCTCCCATGGAGGAAGAAGAAAAGAGAGACGATGGAGTAGGAGATCCTTTCAAGGTTTTTCTTAAGGAATCCCTCGCACGACAACAGAATGATATGATGGACAATTTCACCCAGATCCTTTGACGATTAACGATGGCATGCGAGGCACCTTCAACAAGCAACCATTTTGAAGGTGTGACAGCCTTCAAGGTATAAGTTAACTTCAATATCCCCTTATTTGAAGGCTATGTAGTTGCAAATGATTTGGAGAAATGGATGAATCTATTACAAGGGTATTACATTGTTCAAAAAAAAATTGACACTGAAAATATCACCTTCGCTTTCCTTAAATCCCTCCCACATGTCAAATATTGGTGGGAATGTTAATGGGAGAGACATAATTAAGATGAGTCTATGGCATTCGGGATTGGATGCACTCAGACGACCTTTGTTGATTCCTTGAAGGAATAGTTCTACCTTGTCAGAAACTATGATGACCAGTACATGAGATGGATGACTCTACATCAGGAAAGAGACCAGACGATGCCAGAGTACACTAACATCTTACATACATCACGCTCAAATTTGGGTATCAAAGGCTCCAAGCGGCACCTGGTTTTAAAGTGTCGTAGTGGCCTATACACATCCAAACATATATGGATTTCTTGGACATCTCCTCATTAGGAGATACTTATCGATATGTTGTCAAAATCGAGCATAAATTTGAGCATCAGAATAAGCGGGAGTTCAAATATACAAATCCAAAACAACAAAAGCATGGAAAAGGTGGCCCTAACTCATAGAAAAAGGGACAGATAAAGGAAGGCCAACCTCAAGATAACCATTCCAAGCCATAGGAAAAGAAGGGTAATGAGAAGACGAAGAAGGACACTAGAAAATGGTGTGATTTCCACAAAATCTCCTGCCACAACACTGATGAATTCCATTCAAAACAGACATGTTTTCTGATCTTAAAGAAAAAGAGTCAAACCTCGAGTTGGACACTGATTAGGAACAAGATAAGAGAAAACAGATCATTGATGCAAAACCTAGTGCTACCATCACAACTACAAATATCCAACTGATTGAAGTTGCCAATGATTCGACACCCCCAACCATACACCATTGGTTGGTTGAGCTAGGGACAAGAGCTTCATGTTAGCCAGCAGTGTTGCATGTCCTATGGCATCAAGCCCTTTAAAGATGAGCTATTGTGTGATGCTTCCCCACTCAAAGTTTGTGAAGTTCTTTTAGAACAACTTTATATGTGGAAATGTCATGTTGTTTATCAGTTCTGACCTCATAGTGTCATTTTCACTCTGGGGAGTCAGCCCTATAGAGTACCCAAGGTAGTTTTGACCACTACAATTTCATTGATACTGGCAAAAAAAATTGAAAAATAATATCATATACTGTGAAGTTTGTCCTCTTCATGGTTCAATCATAAGGGGAATTAAAGGTCATTATGACCACCACAACTCCAACATAGGGTCTCTCTACACAACAGAAACGGGTGGACAATCTTATAGAGTAATATAGAGACCTCTTCACTTCACCTGTACGGTTTCCTCTGCAATGTCAGGTCAAACATCCCATTGATTTGATACCTGGTGCTCTCTTTCCCAATGGTACAATTAAAAGATGCTCCCTTTTGGACAATGAGGAAATAAAGAATCAAATTCATGAGCTCATCCACAAGGGCTACATTTGACCAAGCTCCTCACCTTGTGGGATCCCAATTGTTTTGGTATAGAAGAAGGATGGAACGTGGTAACTCTGTATTGATTATAGAGGCGTGAATAAAATCACTCTCAAGAATTGATACCCGATCCCATGGATTGACGATCTTATTGATCAACTCGAGGGTGCCAAGTTCTTCATCAAGATCGATATGAAGTCAAGCTATCACCAGGTTTCAATGGAATCAACATATATATGAAAGACAACCTTCAAATCTAAAGAAGGCCTCTTTGAGTGGTTGGCCATGCCTTTTGGCTTGAATAATGCTCCAACAACATTCATGAGGATGATGGATGATATATTGCAGCCATTCACAAACTATTTTGTGGTGGTCTATTTGGATGACATCMTCRTCTTCAATTGGACCTGGGAAAAGCACTTGCARCACATTCAACAAGYCMTGAGCACCCTGGAGTAACACAAGTTAAAATCCAACCTAGAGAAATGCTCATTCAACATGCCAAGAATCCAATACTTAGGATACATCATGGATGAACATGGGGTGTATGTGGACCCAACCAAGAACCAATTCATTCATGATTGACCGGCCCCAATGACTCTGACAGAGCTCCACATCTTCTTGGGCATTGCCAACATCTATCGTAGGTTTGTGTTCGGTTTCTCTCATATATCTTATCCCTGAAGTCAAGTGAACAAGGGGGGAGCTAAATCCAAGTTTTTGTAGTCTGAATCACAAAAGAAATAATTTCAAGATCTGAAACATTACCTCTATTCTGCACCAATCCTCACATTGCTATATGTACAACAATTGTTTGAGATCGATATATATGCCTATGACTATGTTATCAGTGTTGTCATCACTCATCAGGGAAATCCAATTTCCTATCATAGTGAAACATTGTCTAATGTCATTCACAAGTATCCCACCTATGAAAAAAATATGTACTCCATTGTGAAGGCATGTCAATAGTGGAAGGATTACAATCTAGGAAAGGAAACGATCATCCACATTGATCACAATCCTTTGCAATTCATGCAAACAAAAGGAAACCTACATAATGAACACCACTAGAAATGGTCCACAAACTTGTAACAATTCCACCTGAATATTAAGTACAATAAGGGTAGTGCCAACTATATTTTTGACTGCCTCAGTCGACGCTTGGTTTTGGCCCTCACCAAAGTTCTTAACTCATTTGGGAACAATACTTTCGGGTGGACACAATTATACAAGTGACTTTGAATTCACTGCTACTTATCATACCCTCAGTGTTGGGAAACAAGTTCTGGAATTCCACCTCCAAGATGTGTTCTTGTGTTATCTTAACCATCCTTTTGTTCCTTCAAGTGAGTGTGCAAAGGTAATTTGAGAGGCACATTACAGTTGGGTGGCAAGGCACTTCAAGGTGGAGAATATAGTAGAATTTATTCAAAAGAATCTATATTGGCCCAAGCTTCATATTGATGTCAACCAGTACATCAGGTCGTGCACTGGTGATTCCATCACTAAGTTCTCCATCATGAAGTAGGGTCTATACACTCCTCTCCTTGCACTAGAAAATCCCTAGGATTTTGTCTCCATGGATTTACATGGCAGGGTTTCCCTCCACCAAACATGGTCACAATTGTGTTTTTTTGGTCATTCATTGGTTCTCTAATATGGCCATGTTGACACCCTATGGTGCATGTACAAATCCAAGCATCCACGTACATGGGATGAGAGTCTCCCATATGTTTAGCATAGCTATAACAGATCCCTCCATAGCTCTATTGGTCGTAGCCATTTTTAGGTGTGATTGGGGTTACAACCATTGGCCCCCATTAATGCATCTCTTTCCATTCCAACTTCCCCAACATAGTCCTCCCATGCTCAGACCAAGGTATACAGAGCAGATAAATTCATTGAACAGATCCAACACCTCCAACAATAGGTTCATGATATCTTGGAGAAGGCTAATGCCAAGTATAAGAAACGACATGATCAAAATCGGATTCATCACAAGTTTAAGGTTGGTCACAAGGTGTGGTTTCATTTACAAAAAGAAAACCTCACAAGTCCCCATGGGCAGGGAAATTTAAAAAAAAAAAAACACTAAATTTATATATATAACAAATGGGTGAATCCCCGTGGTACACAGGATAATTTCAAGAAAATTTTATCCATAATATAATATCTATATATAATTTTTTGGTGAATCTTTTATTGAATTATATAATCTTGTAAAATCTTGGCGAATCTTTCTCTGGATTATAAAATCTTCTAAAATATTGGAGAATCTTTCACTGAATTATAAAATCTTGTAAAATATTGGCGAACCTTTCACTAAATTATAAAACATTGTGAATCCTTGGAAAATATTTTTATAAAGCATAAAACCATATATAATAATAGGAAAATATATTCATTAACCTGCAATATACTCATTTGACATGTTTGAAAAAATAAACATAATTTGTCCCTCCTCTAGATAATGTTGTGAGCATCAGGGTTTGTGTTTGTCACAGTTCTTAATGTATACTCTTGCATATCCATCTATAATTTGTAATGATATTTCACCACAAAGTTCCTATACGTGTTGATCTTGACCACCACATATGTCAAGCTCATGAGATATTAATCTTTTCTCTACCATTTCTATTATGGATTATTTATTTTCAATTCATCGATTATGAAAGGAGTCTTCTAAAAAGTTCATAATAAAATGTTCTTGAATAGGAGGGCACATAATTATGTCCATCAATAACTCCAAAAGTACAAGAAAATTGATAGGTCACATTCCATACATGAATTCCTCTCTAATCATCCATTTGTACCCAAAAAGGACCCTTTTTCCAATGAAGAGAGGTCACTTTTATCCATTATATTTGTGTTGGCTTATAAAAAAGTTAAAAGACACATAACTTTGTAATAAATGTTGGGAATATATTAGGAACTACAATTATAGGGTACAAAACACCCATTAAACATAAATTTTAACTATTGGATACAAATAAGACCATAAAAGCCTCTGGTGGGTATAAACTTACCTAAAAATTGTAAAACAATTTTTTTGTTATAATAAATTCAATTTGGAATGATATATCACATTCTTGGGCATGCATAGATGGCATGTCCATAAGGTCACGGGACATGACATGTGTAGTCAATATAAAGAAATAGGAGTACTAGGAAATGAAACATGCAAAAGCAAACCTCTTTAACAATTTGCTAGAACAAAAAATGAATTATTGGCTCAATAATGCAATTTGGCTTGCCCTAGTGGAAATCACTAAGTTTGGACGTGTAAAGGTGTTATCAAGTATCTAAAATCAACAAGTCACGAGGAACATAAATATTGGTTGAAACAAAAGATACATAATATCAATTTTCAATTTAAGCTCAAACCACATAATATATCAACATTCATATTAGATTCCAATCATAAGATCCATTTTCAATTTAGACTCGAAACACAWMAAAACAATTTTCAAATTATKCTCAAAACATAGAACATTCCCCTATCATAAAAACCTAGCAAATTAGTTGAAATTTGACTTAATAAAATTTCCTATATGAATTTGAACTCACTTCATATTTTCCATGTACTCTTTCACTAGAACACCTTTTAAACAAAATCCTATCTAATTCACTAACTTTACTCATCACAATTTCTTGTATGCTACTAAGWTCTAACCTTCTTAGAGATCAAATGTAGAKATGATTTCAAACATGTTTTCAATTTACAATTGATCACTTGATCAAAGTGTGAAAATCATCGAGCCTRCTACACTTGGTATACAATCAATTTTCACAAAATATGTGGAAKCTAKCCACCCCCCTCAATACAAAATATAGCAAGAAAGAAACTAGTTGTTGTAAKCACTACCTAAAATAGGAGACTCGACAATATYTRCCTCAACATGCTCARCAACTTCAATGAATGGTTGTAGTGCATCCACATGTGACATCGAAATCCTTTGAGCATGGATCCACTTTTTCAACATGACWTGTGATCAAAGGGAATAAATTGTACAAGAGAAAGATAATAAGCTAAGCAACCTCTCACAAAACATTAAAATGAAATATATTATATAGCACCATTTTTTGTTGTACAAAATTTCCACATAATATTAATGATCCGTTTTATCTAATCATGATTCATAGATTGTATATCCATTCATGTTTACCTATTAAATGTAGAAGCATGCACCTCAACATAATCTTTCAAGTTTTGCTTCACATGCTCTACAATCAAGGATGTGTTAGTGACAAATACCACTTGAGGTATCACATTATTATGTGATCAAACACTAAAGTTCATTAAGGAATTTATGAATATAGCTAGAAGCCTAGAGGATACATGTAATGCTCGTTTAATATTAACATCAAAAGTATAATTGAATTAGAGGAATGTCAGTCTCATGCTAATAGGTATCTTATGATGAATGCATAGGAACCTATTACCTAGTGCATAAACCTTGTTTCTCTGTGCTTAGTTATGTAAAGGTCATACCAATAAGTATTTTCAAAGAAAATATAAAATAAACTTAGTAGATTCTAAAAAATGAAGATGTTTAAGTCATGCCACAAAGTGAAAAGAAATAAAAACATATTTTGTCAAACCATCAAATATATAAAGAAAACAATAATAATTATGGAAAACACATAGAATTTCTAGATAATAACCAAAGCCATATATTAAGCCCAATATCATATGTTTCTCAAATAAATATGACATAAAATATGAACAAATTTTTTTTACTCAACATAGGTCTTTAGCTTTAACCAAAACCCTTGAATCACTGGAAATCAGATGAAACCAATCAAGCTGCAAAAAAGGGTTAAGTTAAGAATCAAATAAAAACTAGAATCCTTCAAGGGACTAACACAATATTTAGTGAAAATAAACCTAAACTTCCAAATTCTCCAAAATTCTCCAAGATATTAGAGCTAGACATCAAGGTAGTTTCATGTACTTGCATAATCCCACTCTTGCATAGTGGAATTCTTGTTAAATTAGTTGTTTATCCTTTAATACTAGGACTATATATGTTGGTGTGTTTTTGCAACAAAGGTGAGCAAATCCACAAACTTTGTGGTTGTAATAAAGCTACAGACAAAAAGGGTTAGAAAACAAGAAACCCTAGTTTTCTATGAAAAAAATATATTCTAATGTCTCTGCTATTTAGTAAGAGTAAAAGGCATGCAAAATAAAAGAGACATGAACAACAATAGATACACAGAATGAATGAAATCTCATGCCCAATGAACATAGCATATATGAATACACCTATGGAGAAAACCTTTGAAGACTGGAATCTTTGGTCGCCTCTCTATGGGAGAGTCCTTCTTCTTTTCTGAGTGTGTGGTTGTAGGCTATGATTCTCCACTTTGATGGTTGAAATTGATGGTGAAATGTAGTCAAAATTTCTAAGGGAATTTCAACAACACTTTGTTACTTTCAATGATGTGTCATATGGAAGATGGAGGGGACCTCTTGAATTTATAGGAAAAAAGGTGGTTATCTTTGATAGGGTCAAAATAATTAAATATGATTATTTGACCTAATCAATTTTAACCATTGTTTTTTTATTTTTCCTTTTTTTAATAAATTAAAGAGGAAAAATCCATAAAAGTGTTTTATAATTTTAATTAAATGGAAATAACATTAAGAAAAGTGGTTTCCTAATTTACTTTAATGAAAATTGATGCGAAGATGGCTTTAAACATGGGACACATATAGTATAGATGGTGTATTTAGGTAATCCTAGCAATTTGGGATAGGTGAGCATTTTTTTGGTGATAATTGATGCCTCCTAATGTATGAGGTTAGGAGCACATCATATGATCGAATACATTATAGTTGTCTTTCATGGAAAAATGATTCAACTAAAGAGGGAGATAAATTCCACGGTAAAGAGGACCAACCACCAAAGAGGCCGCAGAAAATCATATATCAACAAAAGGGTCACAAGGTGGTGAGGTACATAATCTCAATGGGACAAGGTAGGCATACCCATACTTGTCGAGGTAACTCATGGTAATGAATACAACAATGAGACAATAAATAGGTCTCAAGTACAATACAGTGTTGGAAAAACATGGCCAGAGAATATCAAAATGACATATTCAATCTCATATAGATATATCTAGATGGAAATATCAGGCATACATCCCAATTGTGGTTGATTTGAGTCTAGAAGACCTTATTCCCCCTTGAGATATAGGAGGGTGTGGGAGCATCTTGAGAATCCATACTAAATGGAAATGGGGCTCCAAGTATATGTCATGAGCTAACTAGAGGAAATCTCAACCTTAGGGATTTAAGAACGGTGGGACAGAGCCAATCAAATATGACGAACATCTTAGGTTGGATTTGAGATGTATGTATGAATCTCAACGGTGTGATGATGAGTTGGATTCGAGCACATGAGATATTACCAAGTCTAAGAAAAATGATGACTCTCTCATCTTGGTCCAAGGTAAATCATCGATGGGGTGGATAGGTAATAGGGTACAAAGGACTAACCCCTAAAATGGAAGTGTTGATGTTGATAGGGGAAATTCCATTGGTGCCCAAGAGTGAAAGAGTATCTGTATGCCCAATATTCAAAGAAAAATAGGTGAATTCATAGCATTGGAAGTGACTGCTAAGGCCAAAACATGCAAGGGAATAACGGAAGGGAAACCCCCTCTTGTGGTCTACTACATATCACACATGTTCAGGATGATGGGATAAGTAACCAGAGTACTAAATTGTCAAGTGTATGAGTCTCAAATGTGTGATGAGGAGTTGAATTCAAGCATGTGAGAAACAACCAAGTCACTAATTGTGAAGATGAATACAAGGTATATAATCATGTAATCCAGACCCCTATAATACAAGTGTTGAAGTCGATAGGGGGAGGCCCACTGGAACCAAGGAAAAGGAAACTCCTGGGGACTAGCACGAGGTGAAAAGCATATTGTGAATGGCAGATATTGACACCAGGGATGGATGGGAAGGCAATGAGAGGTGGAATCGATACATCCCTTGTTATGAACCAACTCCTTGATAATGATAAAAATTCAATGAATAATAGTCCACTTCGAGGGGGAAACCTACTTTTACAATATATTCAATGTACAAGATGGGATAAGATGATCTAAAGACTAGATCTCCTTGGTATATATATAGGAGACAAAGGGTACAATTATAATGAAAGGGTACAATGAAGGGTTCTACCCAACCTGCTAACATAACACTAGAAATGTAATAATTCAATATCTAGGGCATAATAAGGGGTTTCATACTTAACATGGAGATTTGTCTAGGGCTCAACATGCCCCTCCCCTTACAAGTTTTTTCCACAATTCTTGACTAACTGTGGGTGTCACGCAACGTGAATAAATCATCTTCCCATGTTGCCTCTTCCACAGGTAGGTTCTTCCATTTGACGAGGTACTCAGTATTAGCTTGATTTCACATATGCTTAATTCTTATTTCAAGGATTTTTTTAAGTTCTATTATGATTTTCCCTTCTTCATTAATCTTTGGTAAAATAGTTTGGACTAGGATATTTTCATAGATTACCTTCTTTAAGCAAGAAACATGGAATACTGGATGTACATCTAAATATGGAGGGAACTCTAATTTTTAAGCCATACTTCCAATCCCTTGCAACAATTTATAGGGGCCATATTATTTGGGTACTAATTTATTGTCCTTTTTTTTCTTGAGGGACATATGTGTATATGGTTGTAGCCTAAGAAATACTGAATCCCCCACTTCAAATTTCCTTTCACTACAATGTTGATTTGTTTGTTGTTTCATCCTATTTTGTGCCATAAACAAGTTGTCCTTCAATAGTTCGAGAACCTCTTATTGGTGCCTCCACTGATTGAACCTTTTCCAATCTCTTTCAAAGACGATGTGATGGATGGAGGATGATATCCATAAAGTGCCAAAAATGGGGACATTTTTTTATGAAGTATGGAAGGATGTGTTGTACCACCATTTTTCCAAGGGAAACCACTTGACCCATTATGTTTTTTTATCATATGCAAAGAAAATAAGATATCCTTCTATATGTTTATTCAAAATCTCTATTTTCCCATCATATTGAGGATGGTAAGATGAGTTGTAAGCTAATTGAGTACCCAACCAAGAAAATAATTAAGTCCAAAAATTTCCAGTGAAGATTGGATCTCTATCACTTACAATAATCCTGGGGACTACTTGTAGCTTTTGAACTATTTCCATGGATGTTGCGACTAGTGTAATTTATTTAAAAGGACGAGAAAGAGAGAAAAATGTGCATACTTTTTCAGTCGATCCACTACTACCATGATGACAATATTTTCTTTAGATTTGGGTAAACCTGTAATAAAATCCATTGAAAATTCTTCCCAACGTTGACTTGGTATAGATAATGGTTGTAGGAGACTTAGTATATTCCTTGTCTCTCCCTTATTCTATTGGCAAACCACACATTCAAACACAAAATTTTGAACATCAATTTTAAGACCTTCCTAGAAAAAAATATTTTTTATCCTATGGTAAGTTTTCAAGAACCTCGAATGTCCTCCTATTGACGATCATGATACCATAGAAAATCATTCTTCCATACAAATTTATCTAATGCACTGGGGTCATCTTGTATTTTTTGAATTATCTTGCAAACCTATTGATATTGCTTCCATTATATCCTTGCTTCTTCTACCTAATCATATTGCAGAATAGAAATAACACATAGTGAACCCTCTATTTCTTCTTCTTTCCTTGAAAGTGCATCTGCCAAAATATTATGTTTTCCTTTTTGTATATAATTTCAAAGTCATAACCCAACACATTTATAACCCATTTGTGTTGCTCTTCTAAATATAATCGTTTCTCCAAGAAGTACTTCAAACTATCATGATTTATTTTTACTTTTAAGTGTCTTCCTATTAGGTAAGGGCATCATTTCTTAACTTCATGTAGAATGGACAACATTTATTTTTTATAAATGGTTTTGAGTAAGTTTTTTCCTTTAATTCGGTTGCTTTCAAAGGCAAGGGGCCTTCCTTCTTGCATTAAAACTACACCAATTCCATGGCTTGAGGCATCACACTCCACAATAAAAAAATTGTGAAGTTATGTGCGGCAGGATAGAGTTGTTTTTCAAAATCTCGGGTTGCTTCTTGAGTTCAACAAAATGCTTCCTTCTTTAAAAATGTTGTTAGAGGAGCTTCTATATGACCACATTTCTTGAAAAACTTGTGGTAATATTTTGTTAAACCTAAGAATCGTCTATGTTTCTTCAATTTTTTTGGAATTTTCCATTCCCCAATAGATTTAATTTTGTTAGGGTCCACTTTTGCACCTTCTTGAGACACAATATGACCCAAATATTCCTCTTCTTGAACTCCAAAGGAACGCTTGGAAGGATTTGCATAAAGTTGTTTCTCTTCCAATAGTTGTAATACTTTGTCAACATGTTGTACACACTCTTCCCAATATTTGTTGTAGATTAGTATGTCATCAAAAAATACTAACACAAATTTTCCAAGTAAGGGTTTGAAAATAGAATTCATCGATATTTGAAATGTTGAAGGTGCATTACTAAGTCCAAATGGCATAGAAAAAAACTCATAATGATATTCATTTGTTCTAAAGGTTATTTTAGGAATGTATTCCTACCTCATTTTGATTTGATGATATCCTGAACAAAGATCCAACTTAGTAAAGAAAATTTCTCCATGTGATCCATCTAATGATTCATCAATGGCAGGAACATGAAACTTGTCTTTGATGGTCATTTTGTTGAGTTGTCTATAATATGGACACATACATGATGAACCATAATTTTTGGTAACCATCACTACTGATGAAGAAAAATAACTTTGGCTAGGTTGAATGATGTAGAACTCTAATATTTCTCAGATCATATGCTCAATATCACTCTTTTGTGCATATGGATTCATGTAAGGCTTAATGTTAGGTGGTATATTTCTTGGTTTCAAATTCATAGCATGATCATGATTTAGAGTAGGTGGAAGACCCTTAGGAATCTCTCCAAATACCTTGGAATGATTGTTGATAATTGTTTGGAGATCCATTGGAGCATAAGATATAGATGCTTGAACATCTAGTGAGCACAATTGTGCAATTACACCATGGTGTCCCTTTTTTAGTAATTTTTTCATGCTATTAGAGCTTATCACCTTGGAGGGATTCCCTTAGATACCTATAAGCTCAACTTCTTTTCCTTCCAAGAAAAATATAGTGAAAATATATTGAAAATTAAGGGCCATTGTTCTGAATGATTGTAACCATTGGACTCATAATACAACATCAACACCACCCATTTAGATGGAAATAATGATACTATCCAATAAATACCCCTCCATATTGAGCTTAATACTATGGAACTTCCATGAAAAATTTATGGTACCTTCATCTACAATCATTACTTGAAACTTTGGTGCTAGAAATACAAAGCAATTGAAAATTTTTGTTAATTTTTAATTGATGAAGTTATGGGTACTACCAAAATCAATCAACATTGTTATGTTTTTCTTTTTTATATATCATTCTATATTGAGGGTTTGTGGAGTAATGATGTTGGCCAATGCATGACAATATATCATTGGATTGGTCTCTTCTAGATCACTATCTTGCGATGGTTCCAATTTTTTATCTTCTTCGTCTTCACAGTCCATGTAGAATAATTTTTTCTCACCACATTTATTCCCCTTACTATACTTGTTGTCACAATTGAGACATAGTACATTTTCTCTTATTTCATCCATTTTTTGAGATGTCAACCTTGTCAGTTGAGTGAAGTTAGTAGAGGGATCATAGTTCTCTCTATAATTGCTAGTGGCCAACCTTCTAGTAGCTATAGTTTTTTTATCCACTTTCATTGCCATAGTGAAAGTTTTCTCTATGGATTTAGGTTCAAAGATATGCACCTCATGTTGAATGTTCTCCTTTAAAGTGCCCATAAATATATATAACAAATTGTCCTCCGGAATTTTCTTTACCCTGAGACTAAGCTTTTGGGATTGTTGAACATTATTTGTAAATGGACCTTTCTGCCGAAGATTTATCAATTGACTAAATAATATATTTCTCTTAATATCCCCATAATGTGTTATCAATTCATCCGTAGAAATGTACCAAGAGATAATAGAATCATGTTTTCTTTCACAAAGCCATCGATACCAAACAAATTGATCAATTTCTAAATACAAGGATGCAATAGTTACCTTTTGTAAGCTTGGCACTTGGTGTATATCAAAGAATTTATCCATTTGGAATATCCATGTTATAGGATCTTTACCATCAAAATTTCTCATATTGATCTTCAGAATGAAGTAGTTCCTTGGTGCCTCATTGAAACCTCGATAATGTGGATCTTGGACTGGTGAATGATTTTGAGATTCATTATTTGTGCTCTCCAATTCTGATAAAATAATCCCAACGTGTGATTGAGTCTTAACGCCATTTTTCTACTTATTTTCATGAATTCCTTGGATATTTGTATCCCTTTTAGGGATCCTATATAAGAAAATGGTTTCTATGGACTTCGTGAATTTTTGTATTTCTTCCTTATTTTTATCCATATTATTTTCCATCTATTCCATTTTATTTTCCATCTCTTGAATTTTTCAGTGTGTGTTTACCACCTCATCCATTGTTATTGGCCTAGCAATCAAATCATTAAGTTGGTCCTCCTATTTGGATAGCTTGTTATGTATCTCCTCATTTTCTTCATAAGTTATAGATGATATTTCTGGAGATTTAATTGGCGTTGAAATGTTTTTGGATCTATGTGGGATAAAAATAAAAATAATCCTATTTTCTCTTTATCACAAATTTTGAATCACCAAAAACAAATCTTCCAATTAAAAGTTATGCCGATTGTAAGTTATGTACCTTTCAAACCCTAATTTTAGAGACTATTTGTATGGTTGAACTTTCTGTGTGTATATATATATATGGAATTTGAATCCTTCCAAGTCTAAAATTGTGGCTTGTAGTACTATGATATTACTTCTTAAACTCATGAATATTTCACAGTCTGAACCTTCACTAATAAAAAATTGAAGAAAAATTACCAAAATGATTTTTTAAGACTAATTTCAGGATTAGTAAACAATCCCAACTTCCACAAGATATATCTCATAAATTATAATTATTCAAAATCGAAAAGAAAAAAAAATCCACATTTAATTTGCTTTGTCTTCTCAGAATTTTGAAAATTTTAGAGTTTGAAACTTCACTGAAAACGTTTTATAGCGAAAATACAAAGATGAATTGTTTGAGACTAATTGACTAGTCACAAACCCTTGTTAAAATTCTCAAAAACCAACCCAGTTTCAGTCTCAATAATTTTTCATAACAGTTTAATACCCAACTGACATTTCTTTTGTTGTTTAAATGTAAAGGCCATAAACATAAATTTATAACTAAAACACAATGAATCTTTTCCTACAAAAAATGAGTGCAAAAATAGGAAACAATTCACAGAAAATAACACAAGAATTTTCAAGCAATGCTCCTGGAAAACCCTAAAGGGAAAACCAGTAGAGAGAGAGAGAGAGATTTTAGTATTTCTTGAGCTCAAGGAAAATGATCTTTTATAGCAGAAAATATTTCAACAATAAAAATTGTACTTATCTCATACACCGAGCCAATAATCCTCCTCGAAATATGTGCCAGATTCTATAT
>SNQJ01S0105653.1:28453-40783 GCA_010110895.2 Picea sitchensis
AGATATAATAAATGGGTAATTAGATATAATAAATGTAAGAGGACTTCTTAGAAGGTTATACTTCTAGAAGATTCCTCCTCTAGAATGCTCTTAGGTGATGGTAGCACTATATAAAGGGGTTTAAGAAATGTAATGAGATATGAAGAGAAGTATTGTATTTGGAGCGGCATCTCAATAGGAGGATGCCCCATTGAAGAGGCAAGTGAAGAGGAGAGGATCCCTTCCATAATAGGATCCATTGTATGGTGTTGCCCTACCTCAACAGTTTGGTAATAATATAGTGTGGTTTCTTCCATCTTTCTTTGTGGATCTATTGTGTATTCAGTATTTGTGGTGATTATATTTGTAGATCTATTCAGGTTCTTAACATAGTGTACCACTAGATTGTAGTTGTGTACTACTATGGATAGACACAGTTGTGTTTTATTGAATGATATTGTTTTGATTGCCTTGAAGACTATCAACAGTGTTGGAAATGATTATCAACTAGATGGATGATCAATGGAAAGAGATTTCCCTGACGGAAAATGGTTCAAGACATTTATTCTTCTAGGACATATGTTCGGATTAGAAGAATGGCTCTTATGTCACTCTGTGGAGTGAGTGACTTATCCAACATCATGTCTAATTACTCAGATGGAATATGGCTTCGAGATATGATGCAGTTGATGACATTGATGGTGATGATGGTGCTCATGATATAGTCATGAGATAGTCTATACAACTATGTTGATGCTATCGGGTGAATGGTATGTTTGTGCTCAAGACCATTACCTGTAATACCTCCCTAGCTAGGAGGGAGTGTTGATATTATGGTAGCTGCGGGAGGTATTTAATTCCACGTGTAAACCTAACGAGAATGGAATATTCTAGGAATCAAGAAGAAACCCTAATGAGTTGGCTAATAACCCTATAAGACAAGTCAGCTCAAGAGGATAACTTGTATTAAGTTATTAGCTTCCAAAAGAAGAAGTCGGTTAGAAGAAATATTATATACTAAAGGATTAGTACCCAGAATGAGAAGTCGGCCCTGGTAGTCTGCCAGATTTAGTATAAATACAAGAGGTCAGTCTTCATTCTAGCCATCATTCTCAGAACTGCAAAGCACACTTGTGAGCACTGCAGTTGGGCAGTTTTGTGTGCAAGTCTGGAGGAGCGTTGTTGCAGCTACTGCAGCTATAAGATTTAGTTTTGGCTTGGACTATCTCTTGGTTATGGTTTGGACTATCTGATAAGCTCTTGTTTGGTGCGATATCCTTGGAGGAAGATGCACTACCCTTTGTTTGGATATCTAGCCTAGGGTTTTCTTTCGAAATGATTCTTTGTCAAGGTTAAGGTGCTCGGAGGGTGGCTTCGACCTATGGTTGGGTGACAATAGTGATATTTTATATGGTAAAGTGATCACATCCATCATATTCTAACACCCCTTCTCAGTGTTTTTGTTACTCTAATACCATGAAAAAATTCTCAGACCCAACCCATTTTCAGTCTCAAAAAAATTTCATAACAGTTTAATGCCCAACCCACATTTCTTTTGTTGTTGAAATGTAAAGGCTATAAAAAGAAATTTATAACTAAAACAAAGTGAATCTTTTTCTGCAAAAACTGAATGCAGAAATAGGAAAACAATCACATAAAATAACACAAGAATTTTCAAGCAATGCCCCTGGAAAAACCCTGAAGGGAAAACCAGTAGAGAGTGTTAGAATGATAGGTGTGATCATTTTCACCATAGAAAATATAGAAATATTGTCACCCAACCATAGGCACAAAGGCCACCCCCTATCACCTTAACCTTGACAAATAAAATAATTATGGAAGCAAACCCTAGAACCAATAACCAACCAAGGTAGCGTACCTCTCTCTCAAAGCTAGCATACCAAGCAGAAATTCCAAACCATAACCAAGAATAAAGTCCAACCATAACCAAAGACCAAGTCACCATTGCAACAACTGCAACTCTCCTCCATTCATGCGCACCACTTTTCCTTATGCAGTTGTGAGAGTGAGTGTGACAAATGAGGTCTAGCGCCCTTTTATTTATAGTCCTCCAAGTGACCTAACTGGAATGACTTCTACTTCTGGAGAAAATAATTTAATATAAATTATTATCTTGAGTTGACTTGTCTTCTAAGGTTATTTCCTAACCTTCTAGGGTTTCTCTTGCTTCCTGGAATATTCTAGACTCATCAAAGGTTACATGNTAACTGGAATGACTTCTACTTCTGGAGAAAATAATTTAATATAAATTATTATCTTGAGTTGACTTGTCTTCTAAGGTTATTTCCTAACCTTCTAGGGTTTCTCTTGCTTCCTGGAATATTCTAGACTCATCAAAGGTTACATGTAGAGGTTAATACCTCCCACAACTACTGTAATATCAACACTCCCTCCTAGTTAGGGAGGTATTAAGGGAAATGGTCTTGAGAAAAAATAGACCATTCAACCGATAGCATTATCATAACCACACAGACTATCTCATGATCGAACCATGAGAAGCATCATCATTATCGAACTAGATAGTCTCTATGGCAATCAGAACAATTCCATCCAATAGAACACAAATGTGTCTATTCATATTAGTATACAACTACTATCCAATGGTACACAACCACTCCTAGTAGCACACAACTACTAACCAGTGGATCACATCCACCACAATAGCATACAACTACTATCCAGAGACATATAGTCTCTACAACAATCATATCATCTGATATCAACCTACATAAACAATATCATGATACATAATGAGTCATCTGAACCATTTTTCCACTCACATCTGTGAGATCTGGAAGAGCATCTGCCCTCGGAAAGTTAAACATCAACCATGTGCTATCTGGACTATTCTTCTCAAGTATAGAAGAATAATTGTGCCTGATTTATGAACCTGGACCATTCAACCTAACTGGGTCATTCTTCTAGCACTAATCACAATGCCACCTAAAGAGAATGAGTCTGCCCTAGGGAATGACTGTCCCTGATTGTTGAACCTGGACCATTCAACCTAACTGGGCCATTCTTCCGACACTAATCACAATGCAACCTGGAGAGAATGACTCTTCCCTAAGGAATGACTTTCCGGACCATTTCCAATGGAAATGACTGTCCTGCACCAACTTCCTACATCATACCATTCTTCGAAACTGCTCACAACTGTGAACTTTGAAATAATGATTGCACGGAGAGGTGGACCATTCTGCTTGACCACTTCTCAAAGTGACTTCCAAGAAGAATGATTGTCCTAGACCATTCCCCCACACTCTCCACAAGGGGAATCATTGTTTATGGTACATCAACAATCTATCAGACCATTTTCGTTAAGAAAACGACTATCCATTCTGGACCATTTTTCGAACTGGAAAATGACTTTCCTTCAAAAATCTTGGACCACTTTTCGGACTAGAAAGTGACTTCCCAACCTAGACCATTTTCCAAACTGGAAAATGACTTCCCATATATCAATAACATATCATTTCTCCCTCCCAACCTGGGATTAATCATTTCCCTTTCGAATAATTAAGTCATCTCCATGAGTCACAGCTTATCCCTTAAGTATGAAAACTTTTCATCTTGGACAGAGGCTTTACCAAAATATTCTATGGAGATATAATGGAGAACCACTTCTCCCCTCTAGACTCTATCATGGAGAAAATAATACTTGATATCAATTTGCTTTGACCTGTCATGGAACATCAAGTTCTCTAAAAGTTTCACACAAATCTGGTTATCACAATATATCACGGTCAAATCCAACACCTGATCAGACAGTCTGGAAACTCACTTACAAAGCCACACTACTTCCGTACAAGCATCACAAGCTGCAATATATTCTTCTTCTACAGTGTTGAGTGCAACAGAATTTTGTTTCCTTCTATCCCATGATATCATGCAAAAGCTCAAACTAAAACATATCCATGAAGTACTTCTTATGTCATCTACACTCCCTGCCCAATCTGAATTGATAAATCGATGCAGCATAAATCAAATGTCCCACGAATATATTTCAAGGCATGCTTTGCAATTTTTCAATTTTCATGGTTAGGTTCCACATGGAACTGGCTCAACATGTTTATAGAAAAGTAAATGTCCATCTTAGTATTCATCAAATACATCAATAATCCAATCAATTACCAGTATAGGGACAGGTCTACTGGATCAAAGTCTCAACTTCTTCAGATCTGTCATCATGGGATTTTTCCATGGATTTCAAATCCATCATTCCGGACTTCTGAAGAACCATTTCGATACACTTCCTCTGTCATAGGAAGTTTTCACCACACTTCTATTGTACATGGGAGACTCTGCACCAGGTTGCTTGAATTCACACAAGGTCTTTTTCTATCTGCACACATGGGTCTCTTTCTGGTATACTTCAAAACATTGAGGTTGTTCTACATATTCTTATTTTTCAATTACTATGTTGAGAAGAACAATATTTACATCCATCTGATGTAAACTCCAACCCATGGATACTGTAAGAGATATAGTGGCTCATGTAGAGGTGTATCTGTCTACTGGAACAAGTTATCATCATAGTCTTCTCCCTCCTTCTGGGAGAACCCTCTAGTTCTGAAACTCACCTTGTATCCATCAATGTTTCCATTCATAATTTCTCACATACATTGTTCTTCATCACAACTTCCTTCCATTCCTTCAGTTTGAATTCTTCTGGTGGGGTCAAACCATGCTAGTAGTATTATGATTCACAGTATTATAATTGGTTCAATTGGTTGTTCTGACTTTTCTTTCTTTATTGGAATCTTCATGTTCTTCCTCATGTTTGTCTTCAATGTTGGAGTCCATGGAATCTTCTATAGATTCTATGCCCTTCTTTTCTTGAGATTCAAACTTATTCTTTTCATCATAGGAACATAAATGTAGATGGAATAACAAGGATATTCAGGGCTTCTTTTCGAACAAGACTTCTTCTAGAGTCAAACTAAACATGTGTTTCTTATCATGGTTGCTACTTCTAATGACGAATATGGGAATATACTTCATAGTCTTCAAGGATTATTTAATGGATCTCATCATTGAGGATTGGCTCCCTCCTAATCCCAACTTCATGCCTAAATGAGCAATATGCATGCTCTTCCTTTGGAATTCTGCAATCAACTCCCTCCATCTGAGAGAGTCCATGCTTCAGTCTGCAGCCTTCTTGCTTTCTATAAAGTGTCACAAGTCTATTCTAATTTCCTCTTGATTACTAACTTCTTCTGGTCTGACTCCTTCCGGATCTCTTCAAGTTTGGTTTTGATTGCAGCCCATCTGGCAGTTGTTACTTATATACAATTTTAATAGCTTCCACAAGGATTTTCACCAAAGGTAGTCAACGTACTTCATCCTTTTCAAATACATTACTAGTAATCATTGTAATGGAAATCCTTATCTTGTTCTTCTCCCATAGGTATTGTTTCATTGACACTGACCATATTATCTTCTGAAAAGTAGATACACATGATATGTATGTAAACATGGTATGTGCAAGGATTATGTTACAGAATAATATTGTTATTGTGACTAGTAGAAGAAGTTTTCTTCATCCTACTTGACTTTCTTTGAGGGTTCCTTTTCTTTGGAAATTGTTGCTTTGTGTGTTTCCTTCCTTTTATTTAACTCAGGACACTAGTTCCTGTAGTGACCATATTTTTGACAGTTGAAGCATTGTATTTTTGACATATCCTTTTCTTGATTTGGTTTCTTCCTTGAGCCAGTCTTTCTTTTGGGATTTCTCTTTTGCACTAATCCTTGATTTTTCTTGTGCACAACAAGTCCAAAGTTCTTCAAATGTGGGATACTTTGTTCCTGTGTTCATTCTTGTGAAAAATCCATCCCATTCCTTAGGAAGGCCATTGAGTACGATATTTATGAGTTCCTTTTCTAAAATTATCTCCTCAATAACTTGTAGTTGATCTCTTAAAAGTATGATGTTACGGTGTCATCATCATTCATCTTCAAGTCACAGAGCTCATTCTTCAGGATCATTACTTGTCCAATAATTCTGACTGAGAAGAGATTAGTTAGGGCATTGTACACCTTCTTAGATGAGTCAAGATGACAAATGTAGGGTATCAAATGGTCATTTACAGAGTCCAATATGATACTCATAGCATTGATGTCATTGTCCTTGAACTTCTCCATAACTGCAACATTTTTGAGGTTCCTTTTCTCTTCCTACTTCAAATTATGGTTCCATGATCTTTCCTTTCACGATGTCCAACACTTTATTCTTGGCAAGGATGAGGTCAATCCTTGTCTTCCATGCTTTGAAGTTAAAATCCCCTTCTAACTTGTTTTTTGACTTCATAGAGTAAGTCATGATTTCTTTGACTTGGTCAACTTTTGACTTTGACTTGGTCAAGTTTTGACTTTGAATTGGTCAACCTTTGACTTTGACAAAAAAAATCAAACTTGACGCCTTGGCCTGCTGGCAGTACCAGGAGGTGTGTTAGGCTAGGGAACACTAGGTTACCCAGGGATTAGGTCAATTGCTTCACTTAAGGTGCAACAACACAAGGGTTAGGGTTTCGTTGTTGCAACAAAACTTTGAATACAACTACAACTACAACTGAGAAAATCCTCCCAATATACCTTCCAATGGTTATACTATTTGAATATAGTGTGGGCCCATAACCTATTAGAATAATAGGTGTGTTCATTTTCACCATAAACAATATAGCAATATTTTCACCCAACCATAGGCACAAAGGCCACCCCTGAGCACCTTAACCTTGATAGAAAAAATAATTCTGGAAGAAAACCCTAGAACCAATAGCCAACCAAGGTAGCGTACCTCTCACTCAAAGCTAGCGTACCAAGAAGAAAGTCCAAACCATAACCAGGCAGAAATTCCAACCATAACCAAAGACCAAGTCACGACTGCAACAGTTGCAGCTCTCCTCCAGTCATGCACACCACTTGTCCTTATGAAGTTGTCAGAGTGAGTGTGACAAATGAACTCTACCGCCCTCTTATTTATAGTCCACCAAGTAACCTAGCCGAGTTGACTTCTACTTCTGGAGGATAATAATTTAATATAAATTATTATCTTGAGTTGAATTGTCTTCTAATGTTATTTCCTAACCTTCTAGGGTTTCTCTTGCTTTCCAGAATATTCTAGACTCGTCAAAGGTTACATGTAGAGGTTAATACCTCTCGTAGCTACCGTAATGTCAACAAAGAGATTATTATTTCTTGAGCTCAAGGAAAATGATATTTTATAGCAGAAAAAATTCCAACAATAAATATTGTACTTATCTCATACACCGAGCCAATAATCCTCCTCAAAATTTGTGCCATAACTCCATGAAATATATGCTAGATTTTGTACAGCTAAAGCCTTTTTCAACCTGCACACATGAGACTCACTCTCATGTACCTCAAATCCCCGTGGCTTCTCAATGTACACTTCCTCCTATTAGATTATGTATCTCAGGAAGGTGCTTCCACACTAGGGGTGTCTAGTAGTGTGCAAGAGGCCCAAATTATGTCTAGACAACACTTTATTGGTGGGGACCACTCAAGTCAACTTGATATTAAATCACAGCCATTGGATGTGACTTAATTTGTCTCAATGAGTGATTAAGTCCCCACCATTAGATCAATATCTTGACAAGAAGATCCAAGGTTCAATATTCGCATGAGAGAGAGGCTAGGTTTATATTATACCTAGAGATCCTCATTTCATCATACTTAAAGAAAGAGAAGGCAGTCGAATAAGGGAGGAGGCTCTTCTAAGGGAGTTCGAGAGGCAAGTTAAGGAGAACCAGCTCAGGAGGACCGAGAAGGGTCAAGGAAGCAACCTAATGAAGACCGAGTAGGGTTGAGGAAGCAACCAGAGGAGGGTTGAGCAGGGTAAGGAGAGAAGGTCAAGCTAAGGCGAGAGGGTTGAGCCAGGGTCACTTGCAACACATCAAAAATAGCTCCCATAATTCATCTGAAGTAACTAGGAGGTCGTATGAGTAAGTACAAATATTGTACAAGTGGTACGGATAACCAAAATAATGGTGCAAAGAGAGAAGAGAAGTTCTCTTTACAGTGTTTTGTTGAAGATTGAGGTAAAAACAAGTTATGTTGTAATCACATTTTTGTTGTACAACCTCCTAGTGACTAACCTGTGACTGTACATATCTGTACAGGTGGTACGGTCCCTACAAAAAGAGATTGGTTGTTATTGTTCTATGTACTCACTGATCTGAGATAAATAAAATAGAGTTTTTTTTAGGAGTAAAGTTTCCATAATTTTTGTACTTGCATATTTGTGTGGTTGTCTAAAATATTGTATTGTAATTTGTTGTTGCATAAGATTTGATATTTGAGTTTATAGTTATTATCTTCTGCATGGTATCAGAGCTAGGTTTCTGACAGCCCCAAAAGAGGTGTAAAATATGTGTACTATCAAAGACAAGGAAATAAGAATATTAAAAGGGGAGGTTGTACCTTCTAAGTTAAAGCAAGAGAAGAAGATCGAGCAGGTTTGGTCTGCTCAAAGAAAGAGGGAGAAAGTTAGAGTTGGTACGAGTCTGCCCATTGAAAGTACTAAGAAAGGTTTTCAGAAGAGCCTGAAACTAAGTAGCAAGATGGATACAAACCTCAAATATGAATATAAACTTGATGGCGCCTCCAACTATGTGCGATGGAAGTACAGAATGAAGAATTCCCTTCAAGAGAGAAAAGTATGGGGTATTGTTGAGAAGAAATCCACAATCCCTACTGATGCTAAAGAAAAAGATTTACATCATTCTCTAGAAACCAGAGCTTAGAGGATCCTTCTAGATGGAGTGAAGGATCATCTGGTACCAAACATTGGTGAGAAGAAAACAACTCATGAAATGTGGACACATATGAAGGGGTTGTTTGAATCTAATCATGAGATCATAATCACGACTCTCAAAGAGAGGCTTTAGCACGCAAAGATGTCGAAAGGGGAAGGTGTTACAGTCTACCTCACCAAAGTGAAACAACTACTAGATGAACTCCTTACAGTGGGGGTAAAAATGTCCCCAGTCGAGATAGTTCGTTCAACATTAAGGGGATTCCTAAAGGAGTGGGATTCCTTCATTGCAAGGGTAGTAGCCTAAGAGAATCTACCAGATTGGGAAATATTATGGAACGATTGTTTCCAAGAAGATATTAGAAGAGGCATAAATGTGAATGAATAGGAAGAGGAGGAGAATCTCTCTCTCACCTACAAGAGGGGGGGTAGAGACAGAAGATGAACAACCTTTATAGGAGGATCCACAAACGAGAGACCCAAGAAAGACCTCTCACATGTCCAATGTTATGTTTGTGGAGAATTTGGACATTTTTTCAACCAATGCTCTCAAGCCAAGAAGGGATATGGTACAAAAGAAAAAAGTAAGGTGGTAGCAGCCTCAGCAGAAACCGAGGACAAAGATGAGGAAGAAGAGCAGCAATTGGTTTCCACATCTTGTGAGTTCTCTAGAATGTTATGAGTTGAATATACTATGCTTTTAGATATAGAGGACAGAACCAAGACAGGGTGGTACATAGACAATGGTGCCACATGCCATATGATAGGTGAAAGACTTTCACTTGAGGAGTTTACATCCCAAGACTCGAGTTTTTTGAAGTGTGGTGTGCACACTATCATGGTAGCAGTCTAAGGACAAGGGGTGGTATCACTGCAGGTAGAATTTGGAAGGATTCTAATGGTGCCAGGGGTACTTTATGTGCTAGGTATGAGACTCAGTATACTCTCAATATCAGCCTTGGAGAATCAAGGCTACGGTGTCATATTATTTGGTTGTGGTGTGCATATCTTCTTTGTTATAGGTCAGGCACTAGGACCACCTATGATGATAGGAATTTGTGAGGATAACATGTACAAGTTGTGTGGACAACTTATCTATAATTTCAAAGATGGAGGTAATGAGACATTTTCTTCATACTTAAAAGAGAAGGAAGTTATCCTCAACAGACCCACATGGTGGGAATGGAATCAGCTGGAGGAATGGGGATACTCTGATGGACCAAGTATAGATGGCAGAAACAACTACATAGTAGAGTAGGTCAAGAGTATCCAGAGTTGGAGAGGATGGGCCTCTCAGATTCAGAGGAAGAGACTCTCAGTGATGTGGACCATGGAGAAGGCAGCTCAAGTGGAAGTGCCTCCCTCACTAAGAGGGAGTGTTATATTATGTAGCTTGGGCATGTAATTATACACTAGGGGTGTCTAGTAGTGTGGAAGAGGTCCAACTTATGTCTAGACAACATTTTATTGGTGGGGACCACTCAAGTCAACTTGAGATTAAATCACAGCCATTGGATGTGACTTAAGTTGTCTCAATGAGTGATTAAGTCCCCACCATTAGATCAATATATTGACAAGAAGATCCAAGAATCAGGATTCAGATGAGAGAGAGGATAGGGTTATATTATACCTAAAGAACCTTATTTCATCATACCTCAAGAAAGAGAAGGTAGTCTACTGAGGGAGGAGGCTCTTCCAAGGGAGGTTGAGAGGAAGTTTAAGGAGAACCAGCTCAAGAGGACTGAGCAGGGTCGAGTAAGAAAACTAATGAATACCGAGTAAGGTTGAGGAAGAAACCAGAGAAGGGCTAAGTAGGGTAAGGAGAGAAGGTCGAGATAAGGTGAGGGGGTCAAGCCAGAGTCACTTGCAGCGCAACAAAAATACCTCCCAGAATTTGTGTGAAGTAACCATGAGGTCATACGAGTATGTACATATATCGTACAAGTGGTACGGATCACCAAAAGAAAGAGGAAAGTAATACCCAGGTGAAAACCCAGAAGGGAAGTTATGTTTACAGTAGTTTGTTGAAGATTGAGGTAAAACCTAGTTATGATGTAATCACATTTTTGTTGTTCGGTCACCCAGTGAGTTACCCGTGACTGTACGGATCCGTGCAGGTGGTACGGTCCCTGCAAACAAATATTGGTTGTTACTTTTCTATGTACTCATTGATATGAGATAAATAAAATAGAGTTTTTGTGTTGAGTCAAGTTTTCATAATTTTTGTACTTGCATTTTTGTGTGGTTGTCTAAAATATTTTATTGTAATTTGTTGTTGTATAAGATCTAATATTTGAGTTTATAGCTATTATCTTCTTCACCTCCTGTATGAAACCATTCAAAAATTTGGTTTTCACATCAATTTAGTGGATCTTCCAACCCATCTCTATTGCAATGGAGATCACTACCCTGATAAAAGTATATCTAGAAACTGGTACGAAGGTCACATCATAATCAACTCCCTCTACCTAGGAGAACACTCTAGCCACAAACCAAACCTTGTACTTCACAATTCTTCCATATGTAGTATGCTTGATCTTATAGAGCCACTTGGAATTTAGAGCCACTTGGAAGTCACCATTGACTTCCCCTCGGGTCGCAGAACAACCTCCCACACATCACTCTTCATGATCTAGACCACAACCATATATCCAGATGGCCTAGGATTTAATCTCAACCATTATATCTTAGGGTTAGGTCATTTTCATTGAGATGATATAAAGGGATATTTCTAGGGATTGAGGTGCCTATTCTTATTCATGGTCATTGAATGAAGAGATATATCAAGAGAGAGAGATGAAGAAAAGTGTGAGAGAAAGGGAAACAATATTAGCACAGGTTCCAAGAGAATTGGAGGGCATTAAAATCGAGGCAAGTTCTAGTATCAATGAAGCAGTACCTTACAACACTTAATATTGTTGTACAATATGTAATTTGATAGGTCGTGTTAGGTTTAGAAGTCACACCTAGACTGTTGTAGGTGTAAGCCTAATACCCATCAGATTTTATAGTTTGTAAAAGATAAGATTTTAGTTTTAGGTGTAGTGAATGGATGAGAAAGTCAATTCAAAGTATCAACACAAAAACTCCATAAAACATACTTCAGAAAGCAAGGCTTGAACATGTTAAATTTGGAAGCATCGATGGTCATTCTCCAATGAGAGGCCATATGGGCCACCTTGAGGCTAGCCAAGGGGATTTGGAGAATCAACCAATCTTGTGAGGTATTGACAAAAGCCAAGGGGAACGTACAACCTCTGTGAGCCAAACCAAAAGTCAAGATGAATGAGATGATATTTGAGTCTAATGCAAAAGTCGGGGGGAACGTACAACCTCTGTGAGCATAGACAGTCTAGTGCAAAATTCAGGGGGGACGTACAACCTCTGTGAGGATAGACAGACTAGTGCAAAAGTCAAGGGGAATGTAGAACCTCTATGAGCCTAGTCAAGCCTTGTGAGCCATGAGAAAAATTCAAGGCATCTAGCAAAAGTTAGGTTGAATATAAAATTCCTATGAGCTAGAAACAAACGATATTCCTAATATTGCAAATGAT
>SNQJ01S0105655.1:15743-27318 GCA_010110895.2 Picea sitchensis
TAGTTTCAAAGTGGTACCCATGGATGACTTTGAAGTTTTTTTTGTGCAAGATTTTATGAGGATGTGATAGGTGGCACCAATCCCTCACCTTAACAATTTGTTAAGCTTTGATTACACAAAACTTCACATAATTCCTATGTTGAGGGGTAAATAGAGTGCAATCACTAGGAGACTACCATGACTATGATTACAACAACAAATCATGCAGTACTGCAACCTTACAAAGAGGAAGTTGGAGGTTTTAAGACATCAAAGAAGATCTTGAGTGTAGGTTTTTGGTAACCTTTGGTGGATGAAGGCCCACACAAAAAGTTGTTTACTAGGTTTGAATCCATAGTAAATAACACTATGTCTACAATATCCAAAGAGGTGGATGTCTATTTAGAGAATCAAGATGTTCAAAACTTTCGTTGGATGGTTCATTTGACTTAAGCAGTTCAGGAAAAATGATGTAGACTTTAAGTAAGGAATGGATTCCAATGTTAGTGTTTCCAGTGGCATTGTTGGCCACTTTGCATCCTTTTATGACTAAACAAAATCATAGGATGACTCACTACTAGCTTGGAAGGTAGTGGAGTCAAAGCACCCCACAAGGAAGTAAGTGCCTAGTTTGGTGTAAGTTGGTAGGAATTAGCATATTTTAAATGCCAAATCAGGCACTCGAGTCTATTAAAGAGAGAATCACATACATAGAAGTGCATTAGAAAAATACGAGTAGGAGTGTTTGATTCTCAACACTTGATGATGTACTTTCATGGTTTTCAATGTAGAATTGGACTATCTACCTAGCTTGTTTGAAGGCATGAAGACAAAGGTGTACTAACGTATGGGAAATTGGAGTTGAAGGTAAGTACAAGTGTGTGTGGCAATGTGAAGAAATTCAAGTGAGTTTAGTTGAAAATGGATGGTGAGTCTGTATAGTATAGTAGTTAGTTGATAGGGACATGTAGAATTTACGAGGATTTTGTTGGGGCAACATTGAACACAAGTGGGGGAGGATGTCCAAGTTTATAAGCAGGACATATAGAAACACTTAATGACTACATGGATTTCCCCCCTGCTTTTGAAGGTGGGAATGTGGTCTACTATGTTGCTAATTCCAAAAAGGTGGTGGTCGGGGCACACAGCTCCTCCCTATTGGTAATTTACTTATGCTTGTATAATCAATTGAGTTAAATAGGCTAATAAGGGCTTGGAAGTCTCAAATAGTTGTGTTAGTTGAATGCCATCTAGTTCTTATTCAACTTAGTAATGTAGATTGGGGCTGTAAATATTATTTGAAAGGGATCCTCTTTTATTATATCATATCATAAGGCAGTATCTAGTGGAGTGCTTGTTATGTGGAAAGACGTTGGAAATGTCAACCAAATAAGGTTTATGGCAGACAATTCAAGACATTAAGCTATTACCCACGTCCCAATAAATGGTTAGTAACTATGTATTGTCATAATCCATGCACCTACTAATCCTAGAGACAAAGAAAGAGATGCATTCTAGGGTACAAATTAATATTGGAGAAGCTTTGGCTCGAGGAAATTTTAACAATACCTCCTATTCATGCGTTACAAAAGGGGTTTTGAAGAATATTGAAAGAGGAATCTCCATCTACAATTTCAACTTCATATGTGCATTGTAGAGTAAGCTACGCCAATTGTTATTTGAACCTATATTTCAAGTATTTGTTGCTTAAGACTTAATGGCAACACCACATTTTTTTGAAGATAAAAATTGGATTAATGTTGGCACAAGGGTAGACCCAGGGTTCATCTCCAAGAGCACACCAACAAGCCCTAACTACTGGCCCTTTTGGACACACCTGCGAAGCAGATGCAGTCTCACATGAAGCAGCTATGGGGGGGTTGCAGGACAGAGATGTCTACAACCAAGGGGAATATCAAGTGGGTCTAATACTAGAACAATACAGCATGCATATATCACCTATCAGCTTATATCTACTCCACACAACTATAGATCGGATCTATCACAGCAACACAGTAGCAGTAAATCAATAACAAAGAACAGAACATCAATCACACATACGACACAAGATATATGTGGTTCACCCTCTCTCTAGGTCTACATCCACATAATTGTGCTTATAATATATTAAGATGAAGCATACAGTTCTTGTCTATGCTCTCAGCTAACAGATCTTCTTTCTTCTCCTCTCTACCTCTCCCCTCCCTGCACACCCAGCTACAAGGTTGATCTTCGCACCCAACTGAAGATCTTACAATACATAAGGCTCTCATACTCAGCACTTCTTTCTCACACAATCTTACTCACTTGATCACACAATGACAAAGACAACAGCAACAATCATAATACCAACTTGACACTAACCTGACACCAACTCATCCCAGGTCCTTTAGACCTCTATTTATACATTATAATAGCTCACTAACATCCTTAGGCCGAAACCTAGGTGTAAAAACCCTAGATACAAAAACCCTAGGTGTCTAAACCCTAGGTGAACTTGACCCGCGTTTTTAGGGCTTCACCAGCCTATCTTTCCTTCCTTCTCGTGTGGTGCTCCAAAGCATCCAACGGTGGCTTCCTCTGCTTACTGAATTTTCCATGATCCTTCTTTCTTATTGATCTTCCATCCTTGATCTCTTCATTCAACGGCTTGCTTCCTTTGACTTTGCTTTGTTTTTTCTGCTCTTTTGCTCCTTCGAACCAGTAACAATCAATGTGTCTTTCGTGCAGTTCGCATCCTGCCTTTTATTCCTTGATCTTTGCGTACTTCTATAACCAAGGGCCAACAGGCCCCCAACACTTACCTATGACTCGTCACGAGGAACTTCAGATATGATCCTTTTGTGTTAATTCGACTTCAAACTACGCAGGGAAGCCTCTGCTTTATGTTCGATGCCTCCTCTCCTTCCTTGTGCAAACTATCTTTTCTGTGTCTGGTACCCAGTTTCAACTACACCGGGTACCTAGACCCTTTTCCTCTTGCGTTTACTAAGATTTGTGGGGAAACTGGTTGTCATAATACAATTTCAACTAGCTCCCATTCACTAATCCTTCGTTCCATTCCCCCTTCAAAATCTTCAACTGCGCAGCTCCTCCTTTTGTAACATAGGTGACCTCATATGGCCCGAGCCAATGCATTCTAAAATTCCCAGGATGTTTTATGAACTTACTGTCATATACCAATACTATATCGCCTTGTTTAAATGCCTTCTTCTTGATGTGTCTATCATGGTAGGCCTTCTCTCTTCCTTTATGTACCTTCTGATGGAATCTTGCAATAAATATGTCTTCTTCTAGTTCGACCAACTATGCAAGCCTTTCTCGAACAACGCCATTGTCATTCATATCTGTAAAGGTAGCAATTCTTAGGCTTGGTACCAAATGTTCCATTGGGACAACGGCTTCAAGAGCATACACCAACTTAAAATGGCTCTGCATTGTTAGTTTCTTATAAGTGGTTCTATAGGCCCAGAGTACTATTGGTACTCTTAAATCCCAGTCAGCCATGTTCACACTACAAATATTCATCAGCGTTGTCTCCAAAATCTTGTTGAATTCTTCCACTATCCCATTTTCTTGTGGATGGTAAGGCGTGCTCTTCTTATGGTGGACTGCAAATTCCTCAATCAGGGCTTCAACTGTTTTATTTATGAAATGTGTGCCTTGATCACTCATAAGGATCTTTGGGCATCCAAACCTGTTTATGATGTCATCAAATATGAAGCGCGCAACTGTAGTTGCACTATAGTCCTTAACTTCTCTTGCTTCGGCCCATCTAGTCAAGTATTTTGTTGCAGTAATTATGTATCTTGCTCCTATGCACTTTCCTGGTGGGTTTATAGTTCCAATGAAGTCAATGGCCCATTTCTCAAATGCTTGTAGGTTCAACTGTGGTGCTAATGGAATTTCGTCTCTTCTGGACAGTTTCCCAACTCTTTAGCATACATCGCAGGCTCTGTAATAGTCTTTAGCATCTCTGTGTAAGGTAGGCCACCAAAGGCCAGCTCTAAGAACCTTCTGCACAGTTTCTTTCCTTGCGTAATGTCCTCTTGTGATACCTTCGTGAGCTTCTGCAAGGATCAATGGTTTCTCTGCCTCCATAACACACCTTCTCAATATCTCATCAGGTCCCATCTTGTATAGTTTTCCTGCTATAAGTGAAAAGTATGCAGCGCGCACTACTAGTTGTTTCTTCTGGGGAATTGTATACTCACTAGGTGTCATTCCTGTTGATAGGAACTAGACTATCTCTGCGAAGTGGTGAACAATATTTCTAATGGCCAGTAACTGTGCATATGGCAATGCATCCTCCAAACTGGTCGGCTCTTCACCATGTTCCAACCTTGACAAGTGGTCAAGACCTTTGTTCATTCTTCCTAGCTTTACTACGATATCAAAGTCATATTCCTGAAACAGCAGAATCCATCTGCATATTCTTCCCCCCAACACTAGCTTGTTGACTAGGTATTTTATCACGGAGTGATCAGTAAACATTTTAAAGTGTCCTCCCAATAAGTAGTGACGAAATTTCTATAGCGCATACACCATGGCTAGTTCTTCTCTCTCAGTAGTGGTGTAATTAATCTCAGTTGTGGATAGATTCCTGCTAGCAAAGGCTAACGGGTGGTCGATGTCTCATGTTCCTGGTTGTGCTAACATAGCTCCCAATGCAATAGAATATGCATCCACATGTACATGAAATTCCTTGCTCCAATCTAGAAAGACCAAAATAGGTGCAGTGACCATTTTCTGTTTCAGTGTGTCGAAGCTCTATTGGCATTCTTCTGTCCAATTAAACTGACAATCTTTCTTCAAAATCTTCTCCATGGGTGTTGTAATCTGGGCATATCCTTTAATGAAGTTCCTATAATATCTAGTGTGTCCCAGTGCAGTGCGTAGTTGTTTGACTGAAGTAGGAGGGGTAGATCAACTATAATGGAAATTTTAGATGGATCTACCAACAATCCTTGCTTGCATACAATATGACCTAACAACACTCCAAATGGTGAGACGAAGATGCATTTCTTCAAATTCAAGGCAATTTGGCATTGTCTGCATTTATCCAACATTAGCCTTATACATTCAATATGATTTTTCAATCAACTAAAAACAGTCCAATAATCAAAATATGCTTCTAAGAATTTATGAAGAAACTCCTTGAATTCTTCGACCACCATCCTGGAAAAGATGGCTGGGGAATTATTTAATCCAAATGGCATCACTGTATACTGGTAGGACCCCCATTCTGTTGCAAATGTGGTCTTATGGCAATCTTCCTTGGCAATCTGGATCTGATGGTATCCCGAGAATCCATCTATAAAAGAATATACCTCATGGCCTCCCACATTATCCAACACTTCGTTAGTGAATGGTGTAGGGAAGGGGTCATGCAAACAGGCATCATTCATCTTCCTGAGATCTACACAGATCCTGATCTCTCTTGTCTTCTTGTCTTGCACCACCATAGGGCTAATCCATTTTGATTCTTCAACAGGTTCTATAATCCTTGCTTCCAGCATTCTGTCGATCTCAATCTTCACTTTCTCCTTATATTTAGGGTTCAACCTGTAGGTTATCTGTTTGACTAGTCTTGCATCTGGCTTAAAAGGGATCCTCATCTCTCCCATAGGCCCTTTAATGCCCTTCATTTCAATGAACTTGATTGGAAACAAGTCCTGATATTCATGCAGTAACTCTGTAATCTTGTCAATGGTAAGAGCATCCCAATAATCTCCAACATTTTTTAACTTATGTGTATGCTCTGTTCCAATATTGACCTTCTTAATCTTGATCGGTTGTCTAATGAATGGTAACTCAACTCCTATTCCTTCCACATCTCTCTGGCCTTTTGTTCTGTGATGTTCACCTTCCTAGGATCATCAGGATTGATGTTGTAATAGCCTTGCAGTTTCTGAAGGGACGCAGTCCATTCCTCCTCTTCTTATTCTAAAGAGAGTGTAGAGGCCTCCTCAAATACTTTATGTCTTACAATCTGTAATGCTTGATCTACTAAAGGATATTGACTTTCAAAGAAGAAGGTAGTTTCAAAATTATGAGTCATACCTTCCCAATCTGTAGTGATGAGGCACATCTCTGCTTGAAGGTACCAGTTGATAAGGGTTGTGTCTAGAGTGTTAATGAATTTGTGCACCCACTACTCTTGGGCAACTTCGACCTGTGTAGAGAACTTCACAGCCTTCTACTTGTGTTGAGAACCGTGTTGTCATCAGGGTACGACATTGTACCCATTTTGTAATGTTGTTTTTATGTGTCCCCCGCCATCTTGTTGGTGTGGCTTTCAATGCCTCGTCCATTGCCAACAATATATGTTGTGTTGGTACACTTTATTCAAAGTCTGATAAGAAGTCTTCTAAAGGGTTCAGACCATCAAAGGTGGGTACGTTACTTATTGTTGTGCCGATCCAGCGAACTTCTCTAGTTAATCTAACACAACTCCTTGTGGATACTTCATACATTTTGTTCTACCAGTTCTCCTGTGCTTCTTCTGAATCTAATTAACATGTGGTGTCACTTCGCCAGCTTATGTTCCCATCGGTCGTAGGATTAATGTAATCCTTTTGTCTAGTTGTTAGTTTGTATATGTTTTCTAGTTCATATGTGTGGTCTTCTTCTTTGATAGGTTCTGTGTATCGCTGACCTTCATCTGGATATAAAGTTGAAATGACCCTAAGGCCATCTCTTTCAAACATCATACATCTTTTCTTTAAATCAACCATAGTGGAAAAATTGAAAGCCCAATCAATTCCTAACATTGCAGGGTAAGGACAGTTATCATCAACTATCTCAATTACCTCAAAATATGTAAGCGTCCTTACTCCGTCGATGTCCACAAGGACATGTTCTAATCTGCCAAAGGGGCTTACTGCTTGCTGATTAGCCATCCTAAGCCTGATGGGAGAATAGATCAACTTCGGTTTTCCCATCAGTGCCCAGGTCTGCTTCATCATGACATTGACCTCTGACCCTAAGTCGAGGACCACATAGTCTATATCATACTCTCCTATTTGGGAATTCAAGTGTAGTTCCTTATTTGTACTCCTCTTTTTAGTGATTTGGTGTATTTCCCTATTCAGTAAGGGGTCTACCTTTCCTAGCTCATATTATCTTATTAAATTTTGTAGATCTTGTACAATGTTCTCATCTTGAATCAACTTAATACAAGTATATAAAAATTCCATGAGCTTGCTTACCTCTTTTCCTTCTTTTGGAAAAGAATATTTATCAAATGCCAAGGGCATTCCATATTCTCTTACTTCTGGTCATGTTTTTTACGAAGATCCTTGGTCTGCTTTGAACTCTTTTCTTACCTCTTCAAATATTTGTCTTTCTTTCTTTGCATCAAAAGTTTGGGTCTTCTCTATAGCTTTCCTAACTCCTGAGTCTTCTATAGTCTTTCCTTGGTTCATTCTGTCTTCTCCTGTAACAATGCCTCCTCTGGTGATAATAGTGACTCTAGGGTCTTCTCCACGAGGTTCATCATATATCAGTTGCACTTGTGGGTTCTACTGAGGTCCTCGTCTTTCCTGAAGCTTAGACAACAGCACAGGACAATCTTCTATAACGTGTTCGAAGCAACTACAGTAGTTGCAAGTAGTGCAAGGGTTCTGGCAGTCCCTTGCTAAGTGTCTCAATTGTGTGCAGCTATAACAGATGATCTGTCATTGGCCTCAACCCATTCCTCCTCCTCGTCCTCTTCCTCTGAATCCACCGCGAGGATTGAAGTTTCCTCTCCTAGGAGAGTTATACTACGTAGTGTTTCCTTCTTGTTGTACTTCACCTTGAATTCTGCATATGTCTCTTGACCTTTCATGCATGAAGTCGTAAGCCCTGCAATCCCTATCATCATGCCCCACAGACTTACAGAACATGCAATACAAATTTGTGGGTTTCTGAACATACTTTTTCATGTAATATCACTCACCAGGGCGATGTCTATTTCTGCATACCTCACACCAGGGTAAGGTGACTTTCTTCAAAGGGCTCGGAGCTCCAGAGGCCAAGTATTCATTGAATAAGGGACAGTGTTCCTTGTCGTGGCCTTATGATCTGCATCTGACACACCATATGTCTTCTCTTTTATTGTTTCCCTTGTCTTTCTTCATATCCTCGACCTGCAGAGACAAACTAGTTAGCTAACTCAATATTTGACTCATACCTGAGCTGGATTCTCCCATAGGGGTTAACTCTAGATTTATGGTGATCTACAGCGCCTCAGACTCCAAAGCAATCTTCTGTTGCATCAGATGAACTTTGATGTGTGGTAAGAGGGAAGGAATGAACCATTCTTTGTTATGTTCATCTGGCATCTGAAAATTCAATCGGCATGTTAAGGTCTTGAATCTCTGATCGAATTCCCAAATAGGTTCAGCTACCTTCTGCTAGATCTATATTAGCTCTGTAATACATTGTGATTCCAATTTGGGTTTCTTGAACTCTGCAATCAACGCGTTCTTGATCTGGTTTAGCGTCTTAGGCTGTGCAAGTCCTTGAAAAAGCTTCATGTACCAACTTAGTGCGTGATCCCTTAGGGTGGTACTAAACTGGGTTCTTTTGACAGCTTCGTCGATGACATTTTTAATATTCCATGCAGCTTCACATAAGAACCAGTGTTGATCAGGGTCTTCAGACCCATCTCCCCTAAAAATAGGGAGCCTCATCTCATCTACCATAGATCTTCCTAGGGTTCCTGACTGAGTATGTGGTGGACTACTAGTGACAGTGCTTTGAATGCTCTGGTGACTTGGATTACTTTGATTGCTTAATGCTATTGAATCAACATGAGGGATAATAGTACTTACTTCAGCATTCTGCTCAATTCCTGAAGTTTCAGGCTCTTCCCGACGAGGCTCTTCAGCTTTCCCTTCCTCAGCCCTAGTAGGTTATGAATGCTCTTTGTCCATCAGATCTGCCTCTTCCCCACTATAGAAACCCTCATCCCCGTAGTTCTTCTTGAATAGGTTCACAAGATGAACTTTTCTGAACACTTTCCCACTGCGTGTATGTCCATATTTTGTGTCGTTGTCGCTATCTGAATTCTTGAACATTAGCTTTTTCAAATTCGACCAATCTATTGTATCTTTAAGATATTCTTCTCATGCAATAGAATCTTGATTCTCAACATTAGGAAGTGTAAAAAATTTCCTCTGGGTCCCTTGAAGAAATATCTCTCGGCTTGGCTATATGACTCTACTCTGTCAACAACAAACTCGGTTATGTACCCTCCAATGGTGTTATCAAACTAATGATCTACTACTCATGATACGGCGTTATCAACTCTCTTGACATTCTTGATCAGCACCGATGTCCAAACCACAAGAGGTCTAGATTTTATCTCAAACTAGGTATCTACTAACCTAGCTAACCACTCATATAGCTCCTGATGGATTCCTCCAAACAAAATCACGTGTATATCAATAAAGATATATTTCTCCAACCAATCCTCTGTACTAAGATTAGGGTTCTTGTTCTGGACTTCAACGAAGTCCTTTTCTTGATCCTCTATCCACTTTTGAGTCTCTGTATTTGATGGAAGCCACCTTGACTTTCCCTCAAAAAGATTCATGTCCCGGCAATGGAACCATTTGTTGGAACAAGGGAAGACCCAGGGTTCAGCTCCAAGAGATCACCAACAAGCCCTAACTACTGGCCCTTTCAGCAACACCTGCGAAGCAGATGCAGTCTCAACCAAAGCAGTGATGGGGGGGTTGCAGGACAGAGATGTCTATAACCAAGGGGAATATCAAGTGGGTCTAATACTAGAACAATATAGCATGCATATATCACCTATCAGCTTATATGTACTCCACACAACTATAGATCAGATCTATCATAGCAACACAGTAGCAGTAAATCAATAACAAAGAACAGAACATTCAATCACACATACGACACAAGATATACATGGTTCACCCTCTCTCTAGGGCTACGTCCACATAAATATGCTTATAATATATTAAGATGAAGCATACAGTTCTTGCCTGCACTCTCAGTTAGCAGATCTTCTTTCTTCTCCTCTCTATCTCTCCCCTCCTTGCGCACCCAGCTGCAGGGTTGATCTTGGCACCCAGCTGAAGATCTTACAATACAGAAGGCTCTCGTACTCAGCACTTCGTTCTCACACAATCACTCACTTGATCACACAATGACAAAGACAACAGCAACAATCATAATACCAACTCGACACTAACCTGACACCAACTCATCCCAGGTCCTTTAGATCTCTATTTATACATTACAATAGCTCACCGACATCCTTAGGCTGAAACCTAGTTGTCAAAACCCTAGGTGTCTAAACCCTAGGTCAACTTGACCCGCATTTTCAGGGCTTCGCCAGCCTATCTCTCCTTCCTTCTCAAGCAGTGATCCAAAGCATCCAATGGTGGATTCCTCTACTTGTTGACTTGTCCACGATCCTTCTTTCTTGTTGATCTGTCATCCTCGATCTCTTCGTTCAACGGCTTGCTTCCTTTGACTTTGATCCATATTTTCTGCTCTTTTGCTCACTTCAACCCAGTCACAGTCACTGTGTCTTTCGCGCAGTTTGCATTCTGCCTTTTCTTCATTGATCTTCGTGTGCTTATATAACCAAGGGCCAACAATTAATATTAGTGAATGTTTGCATATTATAAGGGGAAAGTGGGAAGATGTATTTACAATACAACTATATTTGGGTAGTGAAGCTTTTATGTGGTGTATTTACAATACAAGTACTACATTAAGAACCTATGTAAATTTACAATCAAATGTCATCATTAAGAACCTATGTAAACTTTTAACACTATAGAGACCACCATACACATCTTGAATACTCATAAGGATCGCGGGGGATTCACCTTGTGGATGACCAAGAATTATTTAAGGGAAATGGGAAATGGGTACTCAAAGAAAGACACATAGGGACATATACCTCTAAGTGCATATCCTCAAAGTAAATCATCATCCTCATATCATATTTTAACAATTGAGTGGTGAAGGAAAAATGGATGTGGTGGGATCAGCTAGCAACATGATCAACAATGGAAGTGATATCATCAGATTTCATAATAACGGGGAATGTCATAGGATCGTTTTAGGGGTCCTAAAGAGGAATAGATGGAACTTGCATGTTCTTCAATTGTTTCCTTTATCAATAATAGTTGGTACAAGAGTGGGGACCTCTACATATTTGGTAAGTTGGTTTCAAATTAGTATAATCAAATCAAAGGGTGCAATTTTAGGGGCTCTCCGGATAACAAGATCCAAGTGTGGGTTTCCCCATCTATCTTTGCCAATGAAATATGGAGTAATATTAGGTTTCTAGCCATCATTAGTGGGCAGAACAATAAGGTTTATCTCAGATATGCTCAAGTGAGGATAAGTTAGTTATGGCGATAAGAATAAGATAAGAATAACATTATCCATTGACCTTGTGTAAACCATTCCATTTGGTGTTTGTTGCACTAAGTGTAAAGAACAATGTCAGATAATTATAAGACGTAAGTTAGGTATGAGCTATTTGTTACCTCTTTATTACCTTTTATTTTAATTGTATCCATATTTTGTATTGATCAAATGAGGAATTAACCCGAAACTGATG
>SNQJ01S0105655.1:38403-57459 GCA_010110895.2 Picea sitchensis
TGGTAGGGGACGGGCTCGAACTGCTATGTGTCTCTCTGTTTGAATGTTTTTGGGAGCGACTGTGACGTCGGCTACCACTCCTCGATATCCTTCTCTCCTCAGGGGTTTTGACACTTCTTGATCTGCTTGTGTCACTTCCCTTTTCCAATTTCTTTTCTATTCTTTCCAGAATCTGTAAGAATTTTAAGTTTAATTTCCCTTGCCGATCCTTGACTTTCATGAGATTTCAGCTATCAGCTCTACGCTCCTTGGACTCTCTTTGTAATCCTTCAAGGATTTTCATTATATGTTCGTCCTTATCCATCTCCTTTCCATGCCCATTAGAGTTCGATCCGTCGACTTCTAGGTTAACATCCTTTCCTTCCCGTTCGTCTTCCATTTCAGGGGTAATTTGCACTCTTCCCCACTCCATACTCAGCGTTGATTAACTGGAGTTTTGGCCTCTACCGTATTTTGAAAACGCACTGTGCAATCCAATTCAAAAATTGTCAGGCCATTAAAATTCATGAATAAACCACAACGTTTATAACTAATACGAACAAGAGCGAAAGACATTTCAACTTCACAAGTTTTCTGAGCTCTGTCTGGCTCTGTGTTTTTCGAGTTTCTTGAAATTCTCCTATTTCCTATAGGGAAATTTTCCTTCCACAAGAAATATTCGGGGTCTTCCTTCCTTCTATCGGGGTTTTGAAACCGACAATGTTCTGGTGGTTTGAATCCCCGATTCCCGATATGCCAACGCGCCTTTTTCTTTAACCCTTCGCGGTTAAGACCAGGTCCATGTGACCTCTACCCCGTGACCATACTCAAATCTCTCATCGGGGTTTCGGAGTTCGTGATATCGCGATGCTCACGTACTCGGAACTCCTGATCCTCCGACGCCTGATACGTTCCTTTACACGTTATCCCCTGCTATGGGCTCTGTGCCAAGTGACCGCGGACTCGTGACCCCAGCCTTTTCCCTTATCGGGATTCGGGGTTTCGCGAATCAAAATGTGCCAAAACTCTTGACAGCGGAATTCCTGATTTCCCTATGGACTCCGTCCGTGCTAGCCCTCCGGCTATGGCCCACACTCCTTTGACAATCGGGAAATCGTGTTTCGCGATATCGGAACCTCACTGCACTTGTTCCCGGAACTTACGAAGTTCCGAAACCCGATGTGGTGTGACATCTATCCTCCACTCTAACCCTGGTGGTCCCCACTCTGTCCTTGTACCCGTCGGGAAATCATGTATCGGGATATCGCGATTCCTGTTCTTATGTGCATGGGACTTCCAATTCCTCGATCTCCGACTCTCTTCAGGATTTTGACACGTGTCCTCCTTGGAATCCTACGGCTATGATCCCTCCTCAGTATTTCAAGAATCACAAGGTCTCGATTCTCTGACTTAGTAAACACCGATGACTCTAATATCCCGACGCCTCTCCAAAACTTCTCCTCTACCCATGAGGACTTAAACCCTGCGCAAGTGTTGTCAACTCTGACGGTCGACGGGTAATCCCACAGTGATCTTACGACTCACGATCCTCCCGAGTTTTAAACTCCTGTGCAGTATCCAAAGGCGTTAACCCTTGTGCACATTCTCCAGATCTGACGGTTACAAGGGTTCGCCTTCCCTCCCGAACAGATCCTATGGTTCTAACACCATTGGTGTAGAGACCTGTCTCCTCGTGGCCATAGACCACACCAGCTGCGGTTTCATAGCACCGCTATACCTCCTGAGCTTATAGGCACGGTTATGTAACTCCTATACACTCCGGGCCATACCAGGGTCAGAAATTGGTCTTCCCAACACAATTTCTCCTCTCACCTTCGGTCCAAAGACCACTCAACTAGCCCATCTAGGCTCAATGTCGAAACCTTAGCTCTGATACCAATTTGTAGTGTACCCTTTTCACTACTGAGGTTTCCAAACCTCTCGGTCCCCATTCTAATACATGAATTTTTACATAATTCGTACAGGAATTATAAGCACATGCATTTAAGCAATTAACACACTTAAATCTCAGAGTAAAATACATAAGTTGCTGCTACAATTAAACCATCCATAGCATTCAAAAGCAATACATTTACACAGTAGAAAACATGATACATAAACAGCTCAGTCATGCCAAATGTGATTAAAGCATAATTCAATATACTATCTTTTATCAGCTATAGAAATCACCAACCAAGTGCAAGCCTTCCACGAACCTCCCAGCCTTAGACCACACTGTTCATCATCTCAACAGTAGGTCACCCCCGAGCTGGGACCGAGCTCCACCCCAAGGCAAGGAATCCTAGTCTAGGCTGAGGTTACAGGGAAGATAGCGCATACACAACCATCAGGAATAAATATCTCCCAGGAATATCCCACGCTCACTTCCCACAGACCCTCATTCCCCACATGCTTATTCCACCCCAGGAGAGTGCACCTTCTCTGTCACCTAGACAGTCCTTCAACTACCAGTCTCCCTTACCTTGGGTTATAGGAACAGACCGGACCGGAAGTCTCCGGCTCTATGGCAGCTAAAGGGTTCCTTCCAGGAGTTCTCTTCTCCCTCTGCGCACTCTCTCACCTGGAGGAGTCGCTCATAGGACAACAAGCCTCACGCAGTCCAATACTACGTGGTCACAACAATCCATGGGAAACGCAGACAAATGCCCCCCCCCAAAACGGTTCAGCTGACACAGGATAATCTCACAGGATGATTTCAGAACAGGCTCCACACACATGTTAGCTCATCTTTTCCCCAAGAACCAAGGATTCTACCACTCGAGTGCAACACAGGGTTCTGGTTCAGGAATTGTGCTCTTGGGTTTCCCTAGAACAGACACAGACTCACAACTCTGGACATGGATGTACACGGTTTCCTCAGACAAACACATGCTTTTCATTTCCATCTTAGGAGTACACGCAGGTCTCTTGCAGACTGGCTTACCCGGTTCTCCCTCAGGCAGTTGGATCCAATCCATGCCAACCCCCCTCACGACTTTCTTCATCGGTTTTGTTTTCATGCACCAGGGTTGACACTTGTCACCCTGGGAATTGCATGTGTTCCATCCGTACGCCTTCTTCCCCCCACTTGGGAATTCACGTGTCCTTCCAAAAGACTTAGGATAAAATAATATGCACATGGCTCTTTTTGGAAATAGTATTAAAATATTATTCCAGGCCTAATCCCCCTAGGCTTAGCCTCTAGGCTCAACACTTAGCCCCTTTTCCACCTTCCAGCCCTTAATTCCTTGCCCACTCTGTGGACGCTCAATTCCCCATCACTCATTCATCGTGGTCGGTCTGCACTGGCGGTTTTTATATTTTATTAATTGACCTGCATACATAAAATTACATCAACATGCTCCTGGCCGTCAACACTAAGGCTCCCTAGCCTAACAAAACACATAAGCCTACATCTTATACAAAACTTGGCTCACCAGCCTATAGAACATATTTACAATTCTTTGCATAAAACATGATATGTAACGGGGCTCAGCCTTGGGGACACTACAATATACTAAGCAAAGGAATCTAAAAATAACCTCATCAAAATTTTCATAAGTGAGGAATTGTAGCAACATTCCAGCCAGATTCAACCAAGCAACATCACCAACATAAGGAGCAACAAACAAGTTAGTATAATTTTTTCTTTTTAATTCTTTAAAAATTTGGAAAATTCTTCATAAGCTAGCAATGATAAATACCTTTCCCTTCCCCTACACTATCTCTTCATTACTTCATATACCCTCAAAGCATCAAAAAGATTACTCAAAGAAACCTATTTCGTCTCCAAGGGAGCTATAAGGAGAAATTAGATTTTCGAAATCAAACAACAAGAGCATGATTAGAAAGAAGGTTACTCTTGTAAATATTTTTATGGTTTCCAACATAAAAATATTTACAAACATTATCAAAACAAGTTATCAAACTGCTTATACAAACACATTGTTTTGAATATGTCAACTATACAATGCTCTATTTTATGGAGACATATATGTGGAGACATTATAAGTTGTTGTTTGCCTCAAAATGAAAATAGGGGTCATAAGGAAAATAGATTTGGAGTTATAAGTTGAGTGGTTATTCAAAGGAAAATAACTTAGAGAGTTATAAGTGAAAGTGGAGTCATAAGATGAACGACCATTTCTTGTGATGATTGGAAGAAAAGAAGGTGAAATTTCATAAGTGAAAGAGGTATGATGATGGGGCATTTTCAACAATGAGTGCTCATTTGAGAGACTGTACAAATGCATTTCTACCATAATACCCTTGTTAAGAATGCTTATTCCCTCCACAAAACTCGATTTTTCTCCTGAAGTCATCACTCTCATTCTCATTTTCCTCCACAATGTTTTTTTCCCTCTTTCCTAAACATGTTGTAGCTTCACCTCTTTCCATATATTGTTTTTCCGCTTAGATGCTCCCCAAATTCGAACTGCTAACGTGTTCCTATGTTATAACTTACCTCCTCGCTCCAACGTGTTCCTTCCTACGCCTACCCAACCCTAAATTTCTGATAAACAACGAACTGTATGTTGACAATTTCACTGTCAACATACACCATTTTTTCCCTATGGATAAATCCTGGCATTGAGGAAATATGTGGGAGGTGAATGCATAAACCAAGGAGAAGAGAACATGTTCAAGAAGGAGTCGGCCAGGAAAGGTAAGTTCAAATTCAATGTTAAGAATCGTTAAGTTAAGTGCCAATTTCGACTTCCTGAGGAACGTTTTGAGAACATAAACAATTCATTTCTAGCAGAGGTTGATTATAAGAAGAAAAACAGAGTTGGGCTTCAATAAGAAGGCATAGAAGATTTTAAATTGTAGATTGAATTTCCGGGTATTCCCTTTCATCAATAAATTTATGATTGAAATTAATAGAGAGCATTTTAGAAATTAAAAAAATGAGATTTCTTTGTTTCATTTGAACAAAAAATTCTTGTTGAAAGAACATTCACATAATTGAATTAAAATAGAGTCTGCCAGTTTGAAGAAAAAAAATTAGCTGATTGAAGAATATACAGGGTTGAATTTGTTTTGGACAAGGCTAGACCTCCTTTTTGTATAAGCAATGAAATATTTTTCAGGGTCTTTCTCTATAAAAATTGAAAGAATGGTGTCTAGGTATGAATGAGAGAAGTTTGATCCATCAAAAACTCACAAAGACTGTCTAGAAATTCTTGACAAAAATTAGTGGATAGATTTCTTTGAGAAGTTTGATGGATATGGTGAAAAGGTTTCTTTAGAGTTTTCTTGTTCATTTAATGGGGAAAGGACCACTGTTGGTAACATCATTAGAATTTATGAAGATGTAATTGCAAAGATCACTGGATTACCTCAAACTGGAGAAACACACTTCAAAACAAAACACTTTAAAGAAAAATCATGGGCACCTTTTGTATCCATATCTAGGATCGTAGTAGTAAATTGGAAAAAAGGAATTCCAAGAAGTTGGTTGATTAATCCTTGGGATGAATTAACCTATCTCATCCAAAAATTTATTACTTGTGAGGGAAGGTTTAGTATTGTCTACTGGTATCACATAAAATTGTTGCAACATTTAAAGAGAGATTGTGCAATTAACATGCCCTACTTTCTACTGCAAAGCCTTTCTAATATGGCTAAGTTTGTTCCAAAACAAGGGAGGAATACAAAAAAGAGTCTATACCACTATGAATTTATCAAAATGATCATCACACATGAAATACAAAAATAGAACTTGTCATGGCAATAATTTTTCATTGGAAATGGTTTTGAAACAGTGGAAGAGAAAATATAAGAAGAAAAGATCTTGATTGTGACATATGATGAGGAGGAAATGCAACACCCCAAGGCAACAAGCTCAAAACTGCCTATGGGGAGGAGAAGAACAAGAAGTATGGTGAAAATGGAAAAATAATTCCAAGTAAAAGATAAGATTTTCACCACATAAGAAAGGAAAGAAAGAAAAATCCAACAAGTCCAAAAAGGACAAAGAAAAGAAAGTGATGATGAATCACAACAAGAAAAGTATGCACACATTCAGACTTTGGAGAAACAAAAAGAGGCAGGGAAAGAAAAATCATTAGAAGACGATGATTTTGAAAACCAAGAGACTTCCACATATGAGAAAATGAGAGAAGAGGTCAAACAATTAATTGAAGACATGAAAGATGAAACTCAATCACCACATAAAGTAGAACAAATAGAAGAAATGGTTGGTGGGTCCACATCAGGGCTTGATAAGAAAGACAAGAAAATAAAAAAGATGAAGAAAAAGATCAAAGAAATAGAGGTCCTAGAAAGATATTTGAAAACAAAAACTGAAATGTTGAGGACTGAAAGCCATAAAACTCATGAGGAAAATGAAAAACTAAAGAAGAAGAAAAACAAGCTTCAAAAGTGAAACAAAATGATGTCCGAACAAGCATACAAATGGCTTTAGTAAAATAAATCATACAGGGAAAAATATAAGAGGTTAAAAGTTCTTCATACAACTCAAGCCAATGTGGATACATTATTACATGCAACAGAGGTGGCATAATACTATTGACAGGAGTTCAAGAACATTTTTTGTGCATGAGGACATGCAAAGTCTTCCTCTTGGGGGAGATGTCAGGTACCATTTTATGCCTATTGTCACTTCACAAATCATACTTTTGTCTCCAAAACCATCCATTTTCCTTCATTTTATTCCATATTTTCCATTAAAAAACCTATGCTAGGTACATTTATCATTCCTTAGCTTAAGAATTGAACTTTTGAATTTTCAGCATTAAAACTAAAAAATTATCAGAAATTACAAGATTTGACTGAATCTCGTAATTGTTCCAAGTTTCATGTACTTTCAGGATAGCTGGACGAAATAGGAGACATGTGTCATGATCCTTGATGTACAAGGATGGATGAATATCTATCAGGTTCGAGATCTGAACTTTCTAGGTATCTGGTCAACGCTGGTCAAACATGGCCACTTCAGCAGAAAATACCTTGTTTTAGTATAAAATTATGGACAGTTTTAGATTTTCTTGGGATTTGTGAATATTTTGTGGATCTGAAGGAGGGATTCGACCTTCTTATTATATTTTTTGGATCTCATCCTCAGATTAGGAGTCTTTTTAGTATTTTCAGTTACAAACGTTTTGTGTAAATACTTCAAGACATGGACTAGTATGACATCTTATGTTAATGAAGAATGCTCTAAATTTTCAGTCTTGAGATCAGTTTGGTGTTTTGTTCTTGATGATGTTTATGAGATGATTATGTGAATGTTGCTGGAATTTCCTTCTTAACTGAGACAACTCTAGGTTTACAAGTGAAGCACTGGAGGGCCTCGTTTGCCAAGCTAGTACACTTCTCCTTTTTCATTCTTTTCAAGTAAATTTCGGTATGAGCTTTAAGTTTAGATTATGTTGTAGGTAATGTTGTTTTGTTTTACTTGATTTCAAAATTACTTATGTTKCTGATGAWWTTGGGAAAGCAAATAATGCATCTCTTGTAAAAGGGTTTAGTCTTTCTGACATTTACAAGCCTCTAAACTAGTTTGAATGCTTAGTGATTTGAATGCTTAAATTTAGTTGAATAATTTTACTTTAKCTTGGTTATTAATGGTAAGATATCTATGAATACACCTTTTGTAAAGAATATTAACATTTCTTTCATACTCAACACTTAGATTAGCTTTCGAATTATTTTTATTTAAAGAACTAAATTTATCTCTAAGTCCATACATTTTGGATGTGTCTCTAAGTCTTACAAACATCAAATTGACAATTAAATACACTCTAATTTACATTAGTATATTGGATCCCAACATATATCTCCTAACCTATAACCATTTATCCTTACAAACCCCATAAATTCTAACCTAAGTCACCCAAAATAAATATAACCATAAATAACTAACACTTTTAACCCCTGAGCCATTTAACACCAAACTTGAAAATTTTATCACATGCAATCTCTATAACCCTTATAATGCATGATACCTATTATCTCCAAACCATATCACATATTTCATATGAACCCTATATAAGCCTTATTATTTATAACCCATATGTCCCTTAACCTATAACCCCCAATTCAAAACCAATATATATCCTAGCCTCTATAACCCATGTGTATAACCCCTAACACACATAATCATTCTCTCCTTTAACAATGATCATGATATAAACCTTAAACCCTACTAAATTAAAACCCTAAGAACTTTATTAACCCAAACCTTTCTATCCAACAACTTTTGTAACCCCTCACCTATATAAGCCATATAAATCATAATGAGTATAACCATTATACCTCCTAATACCAAAGCATCGTCAAACAACTTTTGTAAACCCTCACCTAGATAAGCCATATAACTTATAATGATTTTAATCATTACACCTCCTAATACCATAACATCGTCAAACTACTAACATTTATAAGATCCATAATACTCAATCCCTAACTATTGATATTATGGTAGCTGCAGGAGGTATTAACCTCACCCTTAACTACTACTACATTAAAAACCTAAGATATTTACTACCCCTAACCCCTCTATCCATTAGTTCTTGTAACCCCTAACCTATATAATCCCTATAACTCCTAAGATTTATAACCTTTATACCTTCTAATACCATGGCCCCTAAAATGTTGAACTGCTAACATATATAAGACTTATAATACTTCATCCCTAACTAGTCTAACTCATAACATATCTAACCTATAACTTGTTAGGATATTTAGACACTTAGGAGTTAGTTAAGATCTACTTGGTCTAATATGTTGTTAGGTAAAAGTGTGTTTCTTTAATATGCATTAGTATGCATTTGTAGGTAAAAAAAACGGCACTGAAAATGGACTTCCGATGTCCGTTTTAAAAAAGGCATAAACGGTAACCAAATAACCTTGTGATAGTGTAAGCTACTTTATGAAGTGACCCACTTTTATAAAGAGAAGTGGGGATCACTTTTACAATGAGGTTACCTTATAACATGTCAGAAGTCCGTTTTCAGTGCCGTTTTTTTTAAAACCGCACAAATTTTCGAGATCTTTCCATCCAGATCATTAGTTTCAGGTTTTAAATCTGCATTATCTACATATTTAATATGGATTCTACAAGTAGTGTCATGCTTACCAGCGACAACTACTTCCAATGGAGATCCCATATGGAAGATTTATTAAGAAGTAAAGGCCTATATCGGATTACCATGGGAACGGAAACAGCCCCCACTGATGATGATAAGAAAGCCAAATGGGATAATAGGACAATAATACCATGGGAACGGGAAATGTACTCTAATCGAAGCGATGATAAGAAAGCCAAATGGGATAATAGGAATGAAGAAGCATGGACTAATTGAATGTCCATCTCTCCTGATATAAGGTACCACATTCGCGAGTTGATGACCCCAAAGCAAAATTTTGGGAAAGATTGAACTGCGGTTTGGTAAACTAATATTATTCGAGCACAAATAGCGAAAATCAAATACTCAACTTGGAGTCCTGATTTTTCTTGCCTGAGACTACTCCATCTAAGTTTAAAACACCTAGACTTTTATGTATAGAATGCAAATATAAAAATGGAAGAAGAGCGTTGCATATATCTTATTCTAAGCTAGGTAGTGCATATTCCGTGGTTTGTATCTACCTTTATTCCATGAAAGAGGCTCTAGGGAAAGCTTAAGTGAACCCAATTCTTGAGTCCTTTTGTACTTCTTTTGATTAGAGAGGAAGATAAGCTTCTACAACTTGGAGTGATCAACACCGCAGTACCTTCAACAAAGCCTTAGTTAAATCGTAAAGATAAACCCAGGTATCGCAAGAAGCAACATCCTCGCTACAAAACAAACAACATAAGGGTCCAAACGACTCGTGATAGCTTCAAATAAACGTGACAAATGATCAAAACATAAAAAGAATACCAACAAACATTGCAACTTTTTATAATAAATATGGTCGCGATGGGGAGTCCAGATGTTTCAAGAAGATGGCGTACTTTAGAATCAATGATGAAGAAGCACAAATATCCTATTGATTCCTCTTCTTCTTCTTTCCTCATGGACATGCACTTTCTGGGCCTCGGTTTTTCCTTCAATACACCTCTCTACTACTACTCTTCTCTCGATGAGTGGCTTATTGATTCAGAGCATCTTTATCATATGGCTAAGGATAAAGTTTTCATATTTCTTTCTGGTCTAAAATGAATGTAACACCAAGGAAATATTTGTTGGTGATGATAGATCTCTTTAGTGTTGTGGATCTGGAACACTTCACGTACAAAATGGTCATTTCAATGATGTATTATGTGTTCCGATATATTCTTTGTAACCTCTCAAGATTCAACACTCATTCGTGAAGGTAAACCGTCGAGTTTTCACCTCCACCAAGTTGTAATCAAGGATTTAAAAGATCCTAAACATGTTCTTGCAATCGGAATTGCCGATATTACTGTGTTGTACAAGTTTGACAACTTTGGGTCATCATCTTTTCATCAGCTTTTGTTGCTCATGATATGACTTGAGCAAACTTTGGCATGAGCGTTTGGTCATCTAAACCATCTCTCATTGCAAAAACTATGTAATCACCATGCAGGACCGGTCTTCCTCTTGTTTCATGCAAGTATGGTGTTTGTGCTCTGCTGTGTTCTCGGCAAACATCATCTAGACAATTTTGACAAACATACCTATTGGCACACCTCGGGTCCTTTTCATCTTGTTCACAGTGATTTGTGTGGTCCTCTTCTCCTTCTTCTTTTCTCAGGCATTTCTTAACTTCATTGATGACTTTTCCGTGACGTATTTGGCTTACTTCTAAACTTAATAGTGAAGTTTTTGATAAGTTTTGGCCTACAAAGCCCTTGTAGAAAAGCTAATCTGACATCAAATTCAAAGGTTAAGAATGTGATAATGGAGGTAATATGTGAACAATAATTTTACAAGTTAATGACTCATATAGGGCATCCAAATGAAACATTAATCGTTTCCATATACACCACAACAAAATGGTGTTGCCGAGAGAAAGAATCGCGACATTAAAAGAAATGGCTAATTGTATGATCCAATCTAAGGGATTAAGTCTAATGTGTTAAGCAGCACCAACCGAAAATTACATAGTCAATCGCGACTCCCACAAAGGCTCTTAAAAAATATAAATAATCGGAAGAATCTTTGACCAAATTAAAACCATGTAAGTCACTGTATTTGGCAAGAGGCATGGGCTCACATTCTCGATGAGAAAACGAAAGCATTGCGTTCCTTAAAGTGTAGAAGTGTATTTTAGTTATTATTCAAGATGTCAGCAATATAGACTTCTTCAGCCACATTGTAATGAAATTATTCTTAGAAGAGATGTTAAATTTGATGAAAATCTCTTTATCAAGGGCCTAATTCGGGTGTGCCTTCTTCTGCGATGCGATCCATCTTTAAGGCCATAGCCTTCTTCCTGCTTCTATTCTCGATTCTTTCTCAGATTACGACAGTAGAGGATGAAAATCCACCGGGCCGACATTCCTTTAGATGATTCCTTTGAACTTGAACAAGCACCAGCTCCATCAGCTCTAGATGGGTCCGCTCAACACGAAGTACCGGTGATCTTGTTGGTGATCCTAAAGATCAACGTAGGACAAATTCATAGTTCTAGTGAGCCTCCTATATTTTGGATAAAGTTTCAGAAACTCATGATCAAGAGAGATTTGCGTAAGATTCAGGTCATTTAGATTGGGATACAATAATGAATGATGAGTATCGTTCTTTAATGGAAAACGAGCACTTGATCTTGTACCTCTTCCAAAAGGAAGAAAACTCTTTGTTAGATGCAAATGGTATACCGAACTAAGTATGCAACAAATGGAAGTGTTGAAAAACACAAGGTCCGACATTAGTTTCAAAGGATTTTCCCAAGTTGGAAGAATTGACTACCGAAACCTTTGCCCCTCAGAGCTAAAATGAATTCCATCCACCTTGTTCTTGCCCCCTTGTCACATAAATGGGAGTCCATCAAATGGATGTTAAATCGGCCTTTCTTGCATGCATGCATTTGAAAGAAGAAATCTACATGGAACAACCTCCCTCGGCTATGTCCATAATGACTCTACCCTTGTTTGTTTCCTTAAAAAAATCTCTTTATATCTCCAAGTAAGCTCCCCCGAAAGCTTGGTATGCCAAAATGGATAGCTTTTCTTATTAACGGGATTCTAGATTCCATTCTGATCCTAATGTCTATACCAAGAAAGTAGGAAGCCATCCATCATCCTTTAACTTTATGTTGATGACTTTATCCACTGGTAGTGACTCAAAACTTTAAAACCATGTGTGAAACCAAAATTTTAAGAAGAAATTTGAAATGATAGACTTAGGTTTTGCACTATTTCCTTGGCCTCCAAGTTTTGCAACCATCGAAGGGAATTTTTCTTTCCCAATATAATTATGTTTGTGACCTTCTTCATCATTTTCACATGGACGCCTAAACCATCCCCTTCTTCCTTCCAGTCTCGAGTCAAGCTTTCTTCCACTTGTAACTTCTCCTCAAGTTGATGCCACCCTCTATCGTCACTTAGTTGGTATCTCTTATATTTGACTCATAGTTGTCCCGATATTTCCTTTGCTGTTGGTCTTGTTGTCCATATATGCAAACACCCTATGAAATCCATTGGAAAGAAGCTAAAGGATACTTCTCTATGTCCATGGAAAATCGCTTAGTTTTGGATGCATTACAGTTCATGGGGGACTCTTTATTGGTTGGTTTCCACTTATTCATATTATCGGCGCACTCGAAGGATCGGAAGTCTAATCGGCAGGTTATGTTTTTAGCCTTGTCTCAAGACCCTGCCACTTGGGCCTATAAGAAAAAATAAGCTATTTCACTATCTTCAGCTAAGCAGAAAATCGAAAATGTCACAAGCTCGAAGCCCCCGTGGCTCGGCTGCATCCTTTCAGAGTTTGGATTCCTTTACCAGCATCCGACCAGACTTTGTGTGACAATCAAAGTGCCATCAAGCTCGCCAAAGACCCAGCTTGAACATCATCAACGAAGTAAACACATCGAAGGCTACCATGCACTTCATCATCGTAGCTTATTCAAGGATCAAGTTATTGAAGTTCCCTTTTCCCTACGTAAGATCAAGTTGCGTACATTTTCACAAAGTCTCTTACTGAAGTGAAGTTTTCTAAATTTTGATCTATGTTAGGAGTTCGTGAAGCTTTCATTAAGGGGGATAGGCTCCAATGCCCTTCCTTTTCTTATTGTGTCATTATTGTAAATCCTTCAATCCCACCCAAGTTGTTCTATGGGGATGTTAGGATATTTAGACACTTTAGAGTTAGTTAAGATCTACTTGGTCTAATATGTCGTTAGGTAAAAGTGTGTTTCTTTTTAGTATGCATTAGTATGCATTTGTAGTTAGGGTAATTCCCACGGTCAATGAAAGTATGTTCCCGGCATAGAGTGATCCAACGGTTCATACTCTCCTCATCTTAACGGCCATTGATCCATGGCTTAACACTCCATTGGTCCATGATCTCTCATTTAAAGAGCATGGAGGGTCATTTGCTGATGATCGACAGAGAAACTCTCTTGTAAAATCTCTGTAATCTTTTTCAGAGCTAATAAACTGCCCAAGTGGCCGCATTGGCTGGGACCATGGATGTTTCCACGTAGGGTTTTACCACATGAAAACATCTAAGGTGTTGATCTTTGTTATGGTTATGTGAGTGGTTAATTAAGGTGTTCAACCTCTGTTGGAATAATTGTGTTTTCTTACATAACTCCTAAATATAATTGATTATACTTATAATCATTAACCTCTAACACCTATTTCCCCTAACTCTTAATACCTAGTTTCTATGATCCTAAAAAAATGTTCACCTCTTGGATTAGTTGGTTAATGCACCACCATTAAAGTTTTTCTTTTTAACTCAAAAGCCATAAACCTAATGAAAATGGAAAAACTAAATAAGAAGTAAAAGAAGCTTCCAAAAGAGAAACAAACTCATCTTCAAACAAGCATACAAATGGCTTAATGCAAAGAAAGTATACAGTGAAAATAAAAGAGGTTAAAAGTCTCTTTCCCATGCAAGCCAATGTGGATACCTTATTGTAGGCATAAGATGTGGCATAAGACTATTGACAGGATTTCAAGAACATTTTTTGTGCATGCGAACATGAAAAGTCTTCCTCTTCGGGGAGATGTTGGGTACCATTTTATGCTTATTTTCACTTCACAAATCATACTTTGTCTCCAAACCATCCATTTTGCCTCCAAAACCATCCATTTTGCCTTCCTTTATTTTATTCCATATTTTCCATAAAACCACCTATGCAAGGTACATTTATCATTCCTAAAGCTTAAGAATTGAATTTTTTGAATTTTTAGCATTAAAATTAAAATTTATTAGAATTGCTGTGATTTGACTAAACTCAGAATTGCTCCAAGGTTTGTGTACTTTTAGGACAACTGGGTGAAATCATAGACATGTTTCATGATCCTTGATGTACAAGGATGGATGAATATCCATAAGCTTCGAGATATGAGCTTTCCAAGTGTCCAGTCAACACTGGTCAAACAAGGCCACTTCAACATAAAATACCCTATTTTAGCGTAGTACCATGGGCAGTTTTAGATTTTCTTGGGAGTTGTGCATATTTTGTGGATTTGAAGGAGCGATTCAACCTTTTTAGTATATTTTGTGGATCTCATCCTCATTTTAGGAGTCTTTTTATTATTTTCAGTTACAATTTTTTTATATAATACTTCTGGCACATGGACTAGTATGACATCTTATGTTAATGAAGAATACTCTAAATTTTCAGTCTTGAGATCAATTTGGTGTTTTGTTCTTGATGATGCTTATGATATGATTATGTGAATGTTTCTGGAAGATCCTTATTAAATGATGAAAAATCTAGGTGTACAAGTAAAGCACTGGAGTTCCCCCTTTGCCAAGCTAGTACACTTCTCCTTTTCATTCTTTTCAAGTAAATTTTGGTACGAGCTTTAAGTTTACATTTTGTTGTAGGTAATTTGTCATGTTTTTAATTGATTTAAAAATTCTAACGTGTTGGCCCATTTGTGTCGTTGTTGCCGTATCTAGTCTCCGCATAATTTTTGTTCCTCGCTCCTTGTTCCTAATGGCATAAAATGTCCCAATACCAAAGCATTCAAATAAATATCTCATATAATTCTTTTGTCTTCTTTCAATGACTATGTAACAAATCTCAATTCTTAGAATATTCAAATAGGACCTAAGAAACGTAAGTTATTTCCTTAACCATGGGTGACATAACACTACTATAATTCAATAGTAAAATTGTTATATTTCATTGTAATGCATCATGTGTACCGAGGGGTTGAGCACCATATCCACAAAGGAAACATACCAAGAATATTTGTCTTATGAACAAGATATCGTACTATCCATTTTGAGGTTTGCATAGAGGATTGTTCTTATAGACTACATTACATTGCACCATAATATAATCCCTACACCTTGCGAACCATGTAACACCATTCAAATTAGACACAATATTCAGATTTATTAGGCTATACTATCAATTTAACTTTTTCGTCGATAGTGTAGCAACTTCGTCATAAGATTATTTAAATTCGTCTCTCTTAATTATTATCAATGATGTTTGGATTCATTTCAATTTGGTTTATCCACCAAATCTCAATTTGATACTTTGCAAGCTACTAACCTTTCATTCAAATACAAATATGAAACTTGGAATCATTAACATATCTACTAGAACATATGAAAAATAGGGTTTATGGTTTCCATGATGAATTGATTATGGAAGAAAGTGGGTGTGTCACCAAATTTGAGTCCGTAAACCTCCCCATATTGTTAAGGAATGTGTATAGTCTATCCGTCAAATTTCAATGCATACAAATACATGAGTTTGAAAACATTTCAACGTTGGCCCCATTCACATGTCATTGTTGCCCGCCTATAGTATCTTGATGACGTTGATTAAGAAATCAATGAAATAGAGGGATTTTTCATCACAACTATGACACGTATACATTGTATATACATTAATGTAAAACCCAAAGAAAATGAAGAAAGAGTAACGAAGCCTAAAACTTGCATGAACCAAATTGGGCACTTTAAAAGAAAATTAGGGTTTATATTTTACATGATGAATTGATGAAGGAATAAAGTGGGTGTGTCACCAAATTTGAGTCCAAAAACCCCCATATCGTTAAGGAATGTGAATAATCTATCCATGAAAAATTTCAATGCATACGTAAACTGCTTGAAAATTTTTCAATGTTGGCCCCATTTGCGTATCACCATTGCCTGTGTCTAGTCCTTGTACAATGTTTTTTCCTCATTCCTTGTTCCTCGTTCCTCGTTCCTTGACCATGGTGTAGTCCCTAAGATACATTGCTTTTGTAAAAAACATACTAATGGCATAAAATTTCCCACACAAAGACCAAATTAACATTTGCTACATAAGTCTTTTGTCTTTTTTCAACAACTATGTAACGAATCTCAATTATAGGAAGATTCAAATAGGTAACAATATTGATGAAATATTATACGATCATGATGGTATACAAATGAAAGAGCTTCTCTTGGTTTCAAGAATAATTTATCCTCTACTGAACAAGGCCAACCACATGAAGGTGGAAACTCACATGGCCCCTCCCCTCCCCCTCACATCACTCTCAATTGATCCCCAAAACCCAATCTATAAAATAGAAAATAATCGAAAGAAACGTCCTATTAAGATTCATGGATAGAAACTACAAAAACGAAAATTAATGAAGGTACATGAAATTATGTGTTTCTAAATGATATTTTTAGTCTACCACGTACTTTAGTATATTGACAACTATTTTCAGGTTTTAAATAATAATTAAACAACATACAACCTAGGATATAAAAACATTGCATAAAACTTAAAAACATGTAATTAACCCATGACATTAAACGTAAATTATTTTAAGAGAATAATTCATACAAATTAAAATATTATATAGTCACATACCTAATCCAACCTCAACATCTGTGTAGGCATCCTTATTCTCTATCTTGATCTTCTTCATCGAGCTCGACGTCTGTATCATAATCTGGTTCAGAAACAATGTTGAAAGCATTGATGATATCATCATCATCATCAATGTCATTTTCGAGCATATTTTCATCGACATCATCATCAAGAATTTCAATATTGTCTCCTACGCCTCGATCATGATCTTCTTCATCTTCCTCATCTTTTGACCCTCCATGATACTCTAAATCTATTTGATCTGTTGAATCATCTTCTATTTGATCTTCAATATCATCTTCCTGTAAATGAGTATACTCAATTGGCCTTCCTCTTGGATCATATCTAACAAAAAATGACCAATCCCTTTCACCTCGAGGATTTGAGTAAAATAGTTGTTCACATTGGCTTGGGAAAACATAGAAATCATGTCCTCTTTCAAACACCGTTGTTTTAATCATTGGAAATCCATTGGCATGTTAAATAACAGTTGTTTCCTAATCACGTTCATGCATTTGTAACCTGTACCATTTGACATCGAACAAAACTAATTTGATGGAATAAAAGTTACAATCAAGTATATTGTTTAAATACCCATAGTATCTATTTTCAGATTCTCGGGGATGTCTGTCACTCCTAGAGGAAACATTAGTAACCTGGAATATTGCAGTTATCCCACTATCAGAAGTTTTCCTAGTTTCATCCAATTGTTTGATGCGAAATTTATGACCATTGCACCACATAGCCTTCTGGTGTTTCAACTGCAACATGTCAGATATGTAAAAGATGCATTGTCAATTAATGAATTAACATATATTTATATAACTTCGAAAGTATCTGAAAAATACAATACACATATAGTCACATTAATATAACATAAAATAATTGAATGAAATGGGTGAATTTGCTTACATGTCCATATTTTAAACCATATGCTAGATCAATTTCCCTTTGCGTAACATTGGCATCTCCATTATGACGAGCTTCTCTAATCGATTCAGACAGTCGTTGCGATGATAACCTACCTCCATTATGTTGTTTACATATTTCAATCCATACATTCATCTAGTCATGATTATTTTCAATGTATAAATGCAGTTCATCCCACTCTTGAGAAACTGAAAAAAAAAACCACAATTCACCAATATTAAATATTAGTTATAATGTACAATATGCAGGTAATTATAAATATTTATAATTTATGAAATAAATTACATTAATGTATTAATGAGTATGATCATATACACAAAAACAAAACTTTATATGAATTATTAATATAAATTTTCACAATTATTAATATATTAGCTCTCATTTTTTTCATTCTACCTTTCCCCAACATATGCTCCTGATGTTCAAATTTTTTGATGGAGTTCACATCCCAAATGCGATCCACTGCATGCATAGTTGGCGCTGCTAATTTAGGAATATACTGACTAATATACACCATGGATTGACATACCATATATCCCTCCACCATAGAACCCTCAGGACGTCCTCTTTATCTAACCAACACCTTCAATGATTTCAAGTGCCTCTCCACCATCCACATTGACCTTGTGTGAACAGGTCCACAAATTTCAAACTCCTCAACTTGGTGTATGAGATAGTGTTCTTGTGCATTGAAAAATGTAGGAGGTATATACTTTTTCATTTCACACATTAGACGAGGAATTTCTCTCTTCCAATACTTTATATCATCTTCATGGATTTCTTTCAATGAAAAACATCCACATGAGATCATGACACAAGAAAATAACATGTTTCAACATAACATAATATAATATATTACATTACAAGTAAAACACGTGTCATTAAGTACAACAATAATTTGAAATAACATTTTGCATATAAATCACAACTACGTCTTACCTCATGTATTTTTAAAGATCATATATAACTTGTTTGACGTTGTTGTCAAAGTCGTTTGGGAGAGATAGCGGTACAACATACTGTAGAAACAAAATGAATCGTTAATTGTTTCAACCAAAGTAGAGAAGAAAAAATAAGAAAAATAAAAGATCTATAAGGACAATATATATAAATATGTATACCAAAATTATTACCTTAATGAAGGTATGCCAATCATGTGTTTTTACCCCACCAAATTCACCTTTCTTC
>SNQJ01S0105657.1:0-18515 GCA_010110895.2 Picea sitchensis
AGGTCATTTTCAACAGTAAAGTTTGACTAAATTATTATGGTCAACTATCGTCGCTTATACGAAGACCAATCTAAGGTCGTCGCTTATGCGACAAACATTGACCATTACAGTTTAGTCAAACTGTAGGCCTCGAGATTGCGACGAACATGGGGTAGATTTAGAAAAAAAGAACCTTTTCTCTTGCATGTTGCGACGAAAGAGTACTTTCGTCGCAAGTGGTCGTCGCAAATTTTTCAATATGTAGTAGTGATTGCTTGAAGGTGGATTAATGATAGCATTATTTCGAATGTTTGTCTTAGCATTTTATTCTAGCTAAATTTATCCCAATGTTTGATATGCTAGCATATCCAATGTTTTTCCTTCGAATACATTCTCTAGCATATTACTATGTGTGATTTTTTCTTTATTCGTGCGTGCTTCGAGAGTCTTTGTAATTGTTGCGTACGTAAACAGGACTCCCAAGCTGCATTCTTTCTTAAATGTGTGCACAGGACGACGCCCTTTGATGGTTATGAAAGTCTTAAATGTTTACCTAACAAGTCTCGCAACCTTAAATGTTTATCGTACAGTTTCATTCAATTATTTTGATGGTATTGTTTGCAATGAAATTGTGCAAAATTGTTCCCCACTGGCATCACTGGTTCAGTGGTTGATGCATGTTCATTGGTTCGTTCCATGCTTCTTGTTCTTGTTTGATTCAACTTTGCAAAGTTGAGGTCCTGCAGTTGCAGTTTCTTGTTCACTGATTTGTTGTTCTTCAACTTTACAAGTTGTTGGACTTGTTGTTGCGGTTTGGAAGTTTTGGGGTTGAGCTCTTGTCATCCCTCATTGATGGGTAAGTTTTTGTGCCATCATTTCATTGCTATTCCTTTTTTTCTACTGGTGTTTTTCACCTTGCAGGCAAGCTTTTGCAATGGTAGGAGTCCCTGCCTCCAAATTCTGTTGCAGAACATCTTTCTGTGTTCTCTTGTTTTCTGTAACTGGAAACAATGCGTCTTCATATGCAAGCTCTGCCACATCCTACATATTGTGCCATAGGGATTTTGAAAATTGCAATGCAAAGGGGTTTAGAAAATGAATTCAGAGTTGTCACAAGGGGGAACCATCCAACGGGGTGTAGAGAAAGGAAATGATTTTAATCTCTGGGTCAAAAAACTGCGTCCACCTATTGCCTTTGTCCTATCCTTTCTATTTTGCAGAACTTTTTCTGCCTCTGAGAAGCTTGTAGGATGCACACTATGAATAAGTTCAAATCAGTCTTTGTGCTCAGCAAATTTATAGTGTTATTTATTTGCATTGTTTCTTCTGTTTGGTTCACTTTTCAGTGTAGGTTTGTTTTCTTGTCATCTATTGTGGCGACTAGGGGGGATTGAATTTGAAAAGAAGAAGGTTAAAGGATACATACCGGTATTGGTACGCAGTTCTGTGCTTGTATTTTTCTATTTTACCTTTTCTTTTGTTTTTCTTTTTGTTTTATTCTTTTTTTCCCCCCCTTTTCTTTGTTTTCATACAAATTGAAAGTAGCTAAGAAATGGCTTCAAAATCACAGTTCAAAATATGAAACAAGTAATAGATGTTGAGTCGTATGAAATAGATACACACTCCATTATACATGGCAACATTGACGAGGTGTTGCATAGAAATGGGATTTTTAGATTGGATGCATTCTCATATGCTGTAGGGGATTTCCTTTTCGATGCATTTAAGGTTCTACTGCATTTCCGTTATTCCTCGACCGACTTGCGCAATGGATTGATAGATTATTTCCTGGGTTGTTTAAAAAATGGCGATGTTTCGGCATTGGAGTCATATGAATATGAACTGGAATTTGATTTTCTTCGGCAGTTGCATGGAATACATTATGTCGCTACGTATTTTTCAAAGATGTGATTGTCTGCATATCCAATTCTGCCTACACGTGAGAGGGGACTTTGGGGATATAAATTTTGTATACGGTGGTTGTCTAAGTGGCTCAATATATCAATTGGAATATGGTCATTGACAAGAAAAATAAATATATCTACTCTTCAACAAAACTGCATCTAGCAATCCATATTGCATCTTGTTCCATGATGTCAATGTTGTCAGTGTTCATTATGAACCACTATTGTACAAAACATTGTCCATATGAAATCTTGGAGGACCTCATATTTACTTGTCCCTCATTTGCAAAGACATTGAATCGTAGTGGAAACGGATTATGCATCTCATAGACTGCCATGGTTTGCAGCTAGCAACAACTATTGTATCTAGCTGTGGAGATAGTATGTTCAATGCAATTTGTTGTTTGGTAGCAGCAGAGTTCGATGTGCAGTCGCTATGGATTTACACTGTACAATCCTTTTGCAATGCAATTATAGGCGGCAACCAACAGGATTTTAGTTGCTTGCATCTCCTAGAAAATATGTCGGCAATTGCAAGTTGGCAAGAATACCTTGTAAACAAGGCGCTGCCATATGAAAAAGGAAATGTGGAGGGTTGCAGATTCTGTTTGCAATGGCTATCTATCATATTCAAAGTAAATATCCAGGTCTGGTCGGCCCTACCAGATGGCACTATCCATTCCTGGTCTATTGATTCAAACTACGATCGAACAATTGACATCCTCTTGTTGAAAATAGATACAACACATATCCATTATCAACCTTTGCTTGGACATATCACTAGTTCAGGGTTCAATGTCCATGCCACCCAAACCGCATCGAATCTAAATATGTGGGGCATGCTTTTTAATGAGAATGAAACTCCTCCCAGTTGCGATAAGGCCATACAAGGCTTAAACAAAAAAAGTAGGCTAAGTTATCACAACTTGAAAAAAGTCATGCGTGAAATTCGTCCCAGTTGTGATGAGGCCATACAGGGCTTAAAAAAAAAACATAGACTAAGTTATCACAACTTGAAAAAGTTCATACGTAAGAGATAAAAAAACATTGGTGGTATAGGAAATACTGGTGTTCCAGTGTCCAGTGTCAATGCTAGCCAAACCACATCGAATGTGCATAAGTGTCGCATGTTATTTAATCAGAGTGAAATTCATCCCAGCTACCATCAGGCCATCCTGCCTTTGAACAAGAAACATAAACTAAGTTACCACAACTTGAAAAAGGTCATGCACGAGAGAAAAAAATACATTGCTACGCTTCCTTTTAGAGAGAAATTGACATATCACAATCTAAAAAAAATTGTTCGTGCCCAACACAACAAAAACAGGTACGGTCACATATCCCACAATGGTCATGCAACTGTCCGAGAGGAAAAAATCACATTTCATGGGCTAGAAGAAGCACCGTGAACTGCTACTAATGAAAACCAACAAACACTTTCTACCTATACTTCCTTGCGAAAGAAAGATGCAAGATAGAACTAAATGAAACAAATCAAATACACTCCTTCCATTGCATGTGCAATTTGCAATCAATTGAATTTCACAAAAAACAGTAAGTCTTTCACACTTGATTTGGAAGTAGAATACCTTCGCTTGACAGCACATGATAAAACATTTTTTAGTGGAAAAATGTGTCTTCCATGCGAACAGTGACTTGAAAATGGAAAACCGCCACAATTTGCAACCCCTGACCAAATAAGATGTAATACACCACTACTAGATGTAAGTGCACTTACAGAACTTGAAGAGAGACTTGTGTCTCTGGGAATTGCATTTGCACAAATCATGCCCTGGGGCTATAAACGACCCCGAATGGGCTTAACAGGATCAATTATTAATGTGTATGTTCAGCTAGATGTTGTGCAAAAAGCCTTGCCAAAATTCATTAACGATACAATGACAATTGTTGTGGCTCTCAAAAGATGCTTACGATACAAAAATGTGTATCAGACAGGCAAAGTGCATGTGCATGTTGTTATGAAAGCATTAAAGAAATTATGTTCTGGGGCCCTATACAAAGCACATAACATTTGTATAAATGAGAACTAGAACAATGTTCTTGGAGAAGAGGATGACAACTCTACAGAGACTCTCAAAAATTATAGTGAATTTGATACAAGTGATGAATCGAAGAATGAAAAACCTGCTGAGACATTGGTGCATGGATTCACTAATTCACAATGCATTTGTGACTTGCAAGACAAGATTGTCAAAATTGCACCTATTGAGGGGCAACGTCCACTTGGAATATTCAAGGATAGATTCGTTGAGGAAATGAACTTCCCAACACTCTTCTATGGAGATCCACATGCCATTGACATTACAGAACGATTCAGTTATCATAAAATAGTTCAATGGGAGCTGCTACATTCAAGCAGTGACTTCTTTAGTCACATAAAAAATTTGTTTTTCAAAACAATGCACATAATAATAGAGCAAGTTTTGTCTTGCATGTGGGTCCGAATAAGAAAAGGCCACTTACAAGAAAGAAAGTTGTTGGCCAAGGATGTCAAGTACAAAGTAAACCTAGAAAAAAATCTGAAATCTGATATTGGATACATAGATTTCAAAAACATTTGCATCTCTCCTGACTATTTGCAACAAAACAAGAAAAGTATTTTTGCAATGATCCGACAATTGGGCCCGCCAACTTTTTTCATCAAATTTACAAGTGCAGAGCATTGCTAGGATCCATTGGTGGCTGTCGTATCTGACTTGCATAGGAACAGGAAATGTAAAAAACAAACCGATACACTGGAAAATAATGACATTGACTACCTCATAAGAAAAGACCCAATGACATGTACTCGCTATTATAGACATAGAATAAATGCTTTGAGACAATTTATAAGCCATGATGAAAAAAAAATTGGAAAAATATCAGACTACTTTTTTGTGATTGAATTCCAGAATAGGGGGGATGAACATAACCATGCACTGTTGTGGATAAAGGGTGCACTAGTATATGGAGCTGACAACAATTCACAGATCGAGCAATTTGTGGAAAAATACATAACATGCAACACATATCATTTGGATCCAGAACTTGCCAAAGTTCATAGACATTATCACACAAGAAGTTGTAGAAAATGAAAAAACTTGCATTACAGATACAACTTTCACATGCCACCAATGAGAGAAACAAGAATCATAGAGCCACTTAGTTTAGAGGACAATGTTGTTGTTAAGAAATCTAAATCCTTATTCACATTTCTAGAACAAGGAGAGTTTGACGAGTTGATGAGCTTCGATGACTTCTTGACAGAGCTAAATCTATCAGAAGATGAGTACATCCAAACCATACAATGTACGCATAAACAACCAACAATTTTCCTTAAATGAAAACGTCCCCATATTTGGAACAACAGTTTCTCCAAGGACATGCCAGTTATGTGGAATGCAAATACAGATGTGCAATACATCCTTAATGCATATGCTGCAGCATCGCACTATACCTCGTATATGACAAAGTTTGACAAATATATGACAAGTGCATTCAGAAGAATACACAAAGAACATGAAAGAAGTCATTTTGATTCCATACAAATGATACATATGCTTGGAAATACAATTCTTAATCTTCAACAAATGTATGCTCAACAAGTAGTCCACATTGCACTTTCCCTACCCCTCAATTGTAGTTCAAGAAAATGTGTCTTCATAAACACATCGCCACTTGAGAAACGCACATTTGTGCTTAAACCACCGATTTTGCTAGAACAAGAGCCTGACAATTCAGAAGACGTGTTATTTTATATATTATTGATTATTACCTCCATCATCCATCTCCTATTAGGCATATCTGCTTAGTAGAATTCATATTGCATTACAAAAAGAAAATGGTGCGCCCATATCAAAAAGAAAAAAACCCTCTATGATACGGTTTGTCAAATAGAATAAACATTCTGACTATGAAAACTATTGTAGAGAAAAACTGTTGCTATACGTTTCGTTTGATGAAAATGAAGAGACACTAAAACATAACTTCTCTACATGGGAAGTTGTGTATGTTGCCTCTGAGACTATAGTGCAAATCAATGAAGCTAGATTTACTTACAATGTTAATCCAACATGGGGTGATCTAGAAATTGCAGTTAATGAGCTAGAAACCCCTAACAATCTTGATGAGACATTCACAAACCGAAAAACAACCAGAACTGCCTACGAGTCCTATGACTTGCAAGTGGATTTGCCTTGTCCTCGAGCAGGTGGTAGTGAAAAACGTATCAATCTTGGTTTTCAAGTCACAAAACATCCTTTCCTTATTGAAAATAATGAATACCACAGAATAAGACGTCTGTTGAATTGAGAACAACGAACAATTCTAAAGGACATTGCGCTTAAAAAATGCTTGAACATGGACACTCATGTGCACTTGTTCCTTACAGGCAGAGAAGGAACATGCAAGACATTCACAGTGAAATCATTGTTCCAAATGCTTATACGAATCTATGATTCAAACAATTCCTTTGATCCTATGAAACCAAAGGGCCTAATAGTTGCATACACAGGAAAAGTTGCATATAATGCAGGTGGAAAAGCAATCCACTCTGCATTTTTAATGCCTTTTAACAAGCCACGATTTCTTCCACTTAGCAAGGAAATGTTAGATACTTTGTCTAAGCTTTATGATGAACTCCAACTTGTCTTTATAGATGAAGCATCTTTGATTGGAAGTCGCTTCTTGTATTCCATTGACAACTGACTAAGAAGAATAAAACATGTGCACACGAAATACTTTGGAAACATTGACATGTTATTATGTGGGGATCTTTACCAGACACATCCGATCCAAGTTTCTTTGATATTTGAACAACCTACAGTTAACATGCAAACAGTGACATGTGACTTCTAGAAATACAATATTAAATGCTTTGAATTGCATACTACAATGTGTCAGACAGATGAAACATTTATTGCAATTCTGAATAGAATGCAGACACACAACAAAACATATGATGACTTAACATATATCAATTCGAGGTGCTTGCAACCTGCACCAACAGGCCCAATGTTCCCTTACTTGTTCTACACAAACAAATATGTTGCAATGCATAATAGGAACATGCTATCACTCATGCATGGAGATGATATCATCATCAAGTCAATTGTCCTGGAAGAAGACAACCATTGAAATGTGCCATGTCATGAACATACAACCACTTTACCTTTGCAGCTTGTCCTGAAATTAGAAATGTTGGTTGAAATATATGCTTGCAACATTGATTCACAAGATGGCTTGGTCAATGGTGCAGATGGACTACTCAAAGGCTATATGAAAACATAAAAATTTGATGTCCTTTGGATTAAGTTCCATGAACCGCATATAGGCAAGCGACAAGCAAGCAAGTTGGCTTATCTATATAATTCAAACACTGCAAGTGATTGGACACCTATTTTGCGAATATCAAAGCCAATATGGACATCAACAAAGACAGGTTGACTGAAGATTTGAAAATAGTTTCCAATTAAACTTGCAATTGCACATACAATCCATAGATCGCAAGGACTAACACTTGATAATGTTGCATTTCAGCCTGTTGGAATTCAGATACATGGACTTGTATACACAGAACTGTCCTGTGTCAGAAGCATAGACTCCTTGAATTTACTAAGTGATCTTACAAAAGATAACTTCAAAGTCAAACAAAAAGTTGATATTGAAATGGAGCGCCTCAGGACTACCACAAAATGGAAACTGCAGTATGATTACCAATTCATACAAACAAATTCATGTGTATCAATTCTCTCCTTAACACACGAAGCTTACATGCACACATGGATGATATACTCAATGACTATGATACAATGCAATCTGATATTATGTGCTTGCAGGAAACATACATGGCATTATGCATGCAAAACAAACAATTTCCAAATCACAATTGCATATCAAGTTACATTACACATGGGGTGATGATATTGGTGAAAAAACATGTACCAATTTTGGACCATATACATTTCGAATAAAAGAATGTTGAGATGGTGCTTGCAAAAATATTTTTCCATGGAACAAAAATTGCAATACTGAATCTGTATGTTGTTCCCCGTGCAGCATTCTCCAACATACTAAATGTCATTTCCAATGCATTAGGCCATTTCCATCTGAATGGACCCATTGTGCTTATAGGAAACTTCAATATTGACATGCTACAAAATAATGCTAGAACAAAAGAATTGGAAAACTACATTTGCAAATACAATCTCCACTTTCTTTTGAACAACACAAGCCATGTGCAAAACACACTTATTGACCATGTGTGGTCAAATGTGCCCATTACTCAATACAACATCTTTATCTTAGACAGATATTGGTCTAATCATGATACAATTGGTATTGCACTTGAATTATGAGATATACATCAAACATATTGCAAAGTCATATTTCTATGTTTCAAAGCATATCTGTATAGCTTGTTGCCAAAAAAAATAAAAAATTATCCAGTTTCTTAGTTTTCTCTGGTTTGTACATATATTGGTCTGGTCACCACACAGTTGGTGTTGCACTTGAATTATGAAATATAAATCAGGCATATTGTAGAATCATATTTGTATGCTTCAAACCATATCTATCTATCTTATTGTAGAAAATCGAGATATCCAATTTCTTAGTTTTCCCTGGTTTGTAATTGCTTTTGGTCACATTTTTTTTTTTTTGCAATATATATATATATATATATACACACACACACACACACACAGAAAGAGAAACTTGAATGAACTAAAAAAAAAAAAGGTACATTCTTCTAACACTGTCTTTTATTCTATTCCTCTAATTCTATTTTATTTAGTCTATGTACATAGTACTTGCTTTTTTCTTTACATGTCAACTTATGTTCATGTTCGTTTTGTTTTGTGCTTTTGTTCATAGAAACAAACAAGAAAAATAGACACCGCAAAGAACTCCTAACCAGGAATATAGAAGAATCCATGCAAAGGTGCATTTTTCTACCCGTGTTCCATATCCAATACATTTTTGTTTACTCTGTCTGTATTTGTTGAACTGGTTTGCAATTATTTCTTTTTTTTCTCCTTGGACACTCCATATCTTCATGTACATTGAGTTGTCTTCGTGTCAATTATATTTTTTGTGCTGCTATCTTGAAATAAATAAATTTGTACTCCCATCTTTTCTTTTCATGTGTTCCTATGTAACGGTTTTCTTTCGTGTCAGTCCTGACCTCTATTTCTTTTTCCTGTTCTATACTTAGTCGTTCTCCCTTTTTTTTCTTCCCCTCTAATATCCATTTATGATTCTATACTTAGTCCCATGTATATGCTAGTGGGTTCCCAGGACAACAGAGTGGCAGATTTCATGTCCATCTATATCTCTACATCATGAGTCCAACCGACCGTCGTTCATTTTCATAGTTCATGAATTTTATGGTCGTCAGTTCCTGCGTAGGTGCCATCAAAATCTCATGCCCCGTGTGCACGATATACATATTGCGCCAGAAACTTCAATGATCTACAATTTGATCCTGACTCGAATCTTGTGACTCATTTTTCCCAGCATTTGTTGATATTTCAAAGCATCTGTTGATATTTTTCCCAATTCATCTCAACAGTCGGTCGATTTTATGGCCACAGGTTCCCCCCTAATGCATTATCGAACTCCCATGCCCCGTGTTCGGATAACATCTTGCATCCAAAACTTCAGTTATCTACAATTCGACCCCGGGCTCCTCGAACTCCCAAGCCTTACTCTTTATCGAACTCACAATTTGTATATCCATCTATATCTTGATATCATGAGTCTGACAGAGTGCTTATGTTTCCTTAGCCAATTTTATGGCCACAGATTCCTGGCTATGTGTTATCAAACTCTCATTCCCTGTGTTCTGAGTATACATATTCCATCCAAAACATGGGTGATCCATGTTTATGATTGTGGGTTCCCAGATGATGGAGTGACAGATTTCATGTCCATCTATATCTCTACATCATGAGTCTAACCGATCATTGTTTTTTTTCATAGTTCACGAATTTTATGGTCGCAGGTTCCCAGACGACGGAGTGGAAGATTTCATGTCCATCTATATCTCTACATCACGAGTTCGACCGACCGTTGTTCATTTTCACAGTTCACGAATTTTATGGCCATGGGTTCCTGTGTGGATGCCATCCAAATCTCATGCCCCGTGTGCACGGTATACATCTTGCACCCAAAACTTCGGTGATCTACAATTCGACCCGGACTCGAAGCTTGCGACTCATTTTTCCCAATGTCTGTTGATATTTCAAAGCATTTGTTGATATATTTCCCTGTTCGTCTCAAAATTTAGCCAATCTTATGACCGCAGGTTCCCCCCCAATGCCCCACATTCGGATAACATATTGCATCCAAAACTCCAGTTATCTACAATTCAACCCCAAACTCCTCCAACTCACAAGCCTCACTCTTTATCGAACTTACAAATTGTATATCCATCTATATCTTGACATCATGAGTCCGACCAAGTGCTTTCATTTCCTTAGCCAATTTTATGGTCGTAAGTTCCTGGGTACGCATTATCGAACTCTCATTCCCCGTGTTCCGAGTATACATCTTCCATCCGAAACTTGGGTGATCTACAATTCTAGCACAGACTCCCAGGTTCAAAAAAGTACCAAGGCATCTTTAATTCTCATCCATTCTTGCCACGTTCTCCCCTTCCCAATAGACATTAATTATGATTTTACTGGTGATATTTCATAGATGTTCGAAAATATTGGCATTAATAAGCAGAAAGCTCGAGGTAATCTCCCATTAAAATGCATTTATGGGAGAATATTATGGAATCTAATTAGTTTCCTTTGTTAATCTTGAATTCTCAAAAGAATGATGGTTGTTTTGGTTTTTTTAAGATGTCATCGTAGCAATAACTCAATATTGCGCTGGCCCACTGTCATCTACAATGGTGTTCACATCATGCCGCTCTTTGGTATTGTGCACATAATTTTAGAACCTTACAGGTTTTCATATATGAGGCTCTTCCTGCATATGAAAATGTTGCTCCACCATTCCAATTTGAACATAGTTTGCATTTGGGCCACAAAGAACAACAATAAAATAAAATAATATGAAATTTGTTTAAGTAAATATCAACAAATTGTCTTCTGAATTGAACCTGCTTTTGTCAAAATCCAGGTATATTACACAGTTGTTAATGTTTTCCCCGCTTTTCAATAGTTTTTCGATTTCCCTGCCATCTTCGCACGCTTTCCCAATGCAAATTGATGACACTTTTATTAGCTTTGAAAAGATTGGCATTAAAAGGTGAAAAGTTCGAGGACATCTTCCATTAAAACACATTGAATGAAGATTTAGCATATATTGTATCATAATGTTGCAACGTCCATTTTAAATACAATAAGGATCAAAGGAAGTTTTTCATCACCTTATGGTTGTAGCTCAACATCATGTCTGTGGAGATACCCTGAATATTTTCAGGCACGAGGACCAGCGTTTTCAGTGGTCCATAGCTTATGAATATTGCTCGTCCACTTCTTCCCAAATGAAAGTTATCTCGACATCTGAAATTGCAATGACACATTGTATCCCTAATTTTTATTTTTATTTTACTTTAGGGACTTCGTCACGTGCTGCATCGAGAACTATATTCTGAACCAGCGGATTATCCACATGGGCGACCATTTCCAAATCTCCCTATCACCTAAATTATTTTGAAAGATGCTAACACTTCCCGATCCAACGCCTACTTTCAAGGGAGAGAATTTCAAGCAGTTCTAAAAGAAGCATGGAAATGAACTAGACCTCTTTCCGAAGTTATTACAAGACTCAGCGCCCACTCCCCGAGACATGGCCATATTACAGGTTAGCGCATGTAAAATCCTTTTTCGGCAAATTGCATTCTTTTTCACGAGGACAACGAGACAAGCAAGTGCAACCAACATCTCTTGGATGATTCTGTATATTTTATATTTTACGGTCAAGCAAAAAACCATCTAATTCCATTGTCGCAAGTTGATTTCCATTCAAAACTCTTCCCAGTTATTGCAATATAGGAGGCATAAGAAATTCTTTATGCCACCTTATTTAATTTTCGTTGTGTTGAATTGCTATCCATTTCCTGGACTATCTATGTGTAGGAATTTGAACTTTGAATTTGACCCATTAACATTCTCGTGCCAGAAATTATGGAGACACGACGCTTGCCATCTATTTTATTAGGTCTTCAATTATTTTGTTTCATTTTTTAAAGCATTGATATTTGGAAGGTATTTCTCGCAGTTCTCTGGCCAGCCGAAAATCTTCCTGCATAGGAGGGGCACAATAGAAGAAATGGAGAACTATAATGTTATAAGGATTTTTGAGTCTAAACAAAATCCTTGCTTCCTTCCATGTCACATATCTGGTACAACGTGTTTTGCTAGGATAGCAGGGGAGTACATCTATTGGTTGCATTTTTTTATGCAAAAAGGAAAGGACAATTCATTTATATGCCTTGGAAATTCTGGGATTTCATGGTCAGGAACCACTTCAATAGTTCTTTCAATTACACTGTCCTGAATGGACTCCGAACTGGTACTAATGATTCACACAAGAAGAATCGAAAACACCTGGGTGAAAAAAGTGCCCAATCCCCGATTGCCATAGCTAAGACCACGACATCTTGTGGTAGTACTCCAACAAATTACCCAAGTAACAAAGTCACACACAGTTCTTCAGGCAGAGGAGGAGATAAGAACCCTCCCTCTGGAAAAACTGAAAGTTGTCACAAGCTTCCCGCAGGCAAAAAACGGAAAACAATAGTCCAAGAACAGGAGAGACCGGTGTGAGAAATTGATATCTACGATCTCTCCCTCGAAGATATGGAACTAGAAATTGACATTGAAAAATTGTTCCCTGACGACGATCACCTAGACAACACTTCTCCTCACAACCCTGGGATGGACATACTTGGCATAGATACATTGGATGAAGAAGATTCTTTTTCATTTCAGAGCGTTGTTTTTTACAGCGAATCAAAAAAATTGATTATTGAAAACATAGATGTAAAGAATAAGAAAGGCACATCTCGTTCAGAGTTCAACCAATGCAACATGCACCCTTCCCAGATATCCAAGATGCACTAAGAAACTGGAGATGCTCTAGACAACTCTATTAGCAGCCTTGAAAAGGAGAACCTTGTGTTAAAGACGTGAATCAAAGAATTGGAGGCAACTCTAATGCCTCTTCCACTGTTTGCTACTCCTTTGGCAATGGTCAGGTCCACCACACTTGTGCCAAAGTTAAAAGGATAAAAGAGCCTTCTCACATTGGCCTGAGACTATGTGGAAAAGAATATAAACAAATGAATGGAATTAATAACAGAAGCTTGGGAGATGTCAAAGAATATGTTCTCTTTTGGAACAAGAGCTTTCATGAGTATCCGCAAACAGATCTCAAGAATGACCAAGGTTTTTATCTCGATGCAATTTTACCATTTGGTTTTGAAGTTATCGGTATGATGGAATCCAGAAGAAGACAAGAGGATCTCCCCTCCCTGGATCGAATAGACCAACTAAACGCATGTTGGAAAGAAAAGGTAAAGAACCTAATTGGTATTGTTCAAGAATTTAGCCAGACCATATCTAAAAGAGACAAACTATTCAAGAAGCTAACCGAGATAGATCTAGCTGGAAACACCAATGAAGTCTAGGACCTGAAATTGATATTAAACTCGTTGTTTTTAACCAAACAAGCATTTGATGATCAAGTTCATATCTATAAAAGACTGTCACTTGAAAATTTCTATGACATTCTTGAATATGGTGAAGATGACGTGAAAACTTGGTTAGTCGGTTATGCAATTAGAAACAAAAATATTCAAGAATCATTGCACAACTTGTCTATTGATCTAAGGGACTTGGAAAGTGAACTCTTCAATATAAAAATCTGGCATGAAATGAACGTCGTGCCCATGAGGAGCTACATCGAAGAATGGTTGAAAAAAGTTGTCAACCAGATTAGCAATGAAGGTAAAAGCTGAGGAAATCCATAAAAGTACATCAGCGAAGAAATGAAAATCCATGGCACACCATCATAGTAAGTTGATATTGATTACATTCTTCTATCTTCATCTACTTATTCTAACAAAGCTTTAATCTAGATCTGACAATTTTCTCTTTCTTCTTGCCAGGTTTTGTTGTTTTCCATCATCGAGTTTCTTCTTTATGCAAACTTCATTCTTGTACATCTTTGCTTCGTAGTCCGCGATAGTCCCAATCAAATTCATTCTGGAAAACACATTTTTATTTCACTGAATATGTACTGAACTGTAGTTTTTATTTGCAAATTTGAAGACATCTTTTTTGGGGGGAAATATTCTCAAATGTATTTTGTGACCCAATTTATCTAAATATAAATATTTAGGGTTATTCTATTCTGATATTCAATGCTTTGTGTTGTTATTTGGAATTTGTATTTATTCATAAAATTAATTGATTCCATTGTACATGTTATTGTTCTATAGTGTTCATGTATTGCAACTTCCTATATTTCAACATATTCTTCGATATACAAAATGGAAAGTCATGTATTTTTTTCTTTGATCCTTGTAGGTTTGAGCAAAAACAATTCGAGCCCAAAACACCATTCAATTTCGAGCATGGTTTACATTTGGACCACAAATAATCTAGTAAGATACATTAATATGGATACATTTTAAATAAACATAAACAAAATCCCTTTAAACTTGAACCTAACTCTCTCGGGCTCCTGGATTGTTCGCGGCTTGATCAGTTAGCGGACTGTCAAATCCTCATTTCCATCTATATCTTCACATTAGGAACCCGACCAATGATCGTTCCTTTCAACACTTGGCCAAATATCTCACCGCAGTGTCCCAACTTAGCACTATTGCATTCTTATCGCAACCGGTCCATCTGCCAACGCACCCATTGGGACATTTTCAGAAAAATGACTAAGTAACGAGAAAGATAGTAGAGAGGAAAAACGATCGGATGAGCTTCAAAATAAGGTGACAAGGGCTCTCGAGGAGACTTAAGGCCCCGCCCATCAAATTGTATATATATTATGCTTCTACTCGTGACAACTCAGTGTTTCTCTTATTTCCATTAACAACCAAAAAAACATATTCAACAACGATTTACGGAAGCCCGACCGACCCCCGGGTTGGTGCTATTATAGATCTTGCACCCAAAACTTGCATCATCTACAGTTACATTGTATACATCTTGCACCAAAAACTTCCATGGTTTGCAATTCGTCCACATATTGGAACATGGTCTACATTTGGACCACAAATTTTCTATTACGATACATTAATATAAATACAATTTTAATAAATATACTTAAACTTGAACCTGAATTTTTTTGAACTCGTCGATTGGTCCTATATCGTCACATCATGAGCCCAATCGACCACAGTTCCTTTCAACACTTAGCTAATTATCTCTCTGCGGGGTTGCACCTTAGCGCTAACGAAATTTTATGCCCCATGTTATGTGATATATATGTTGCACACAACACTTCTGTGATATACATTTTGCACCAAACACTTCTGTCATTTACAGTACGACGCACTATTATAGATCTTGCACCCAAAACTTGCTTCATCTACAGTTTTTTTGTATACATCTTGCACCAAAAACTTTTGTGGTCTACAATTCCTCCACATATTGGAACATGGTCTACATTTGGACCACAAATTATCTATTACAATACATTAATATAAATACAATTTAAATTAATGGTCCCATATCGTCACATCATGAGCCCGACCGACCACAGTTCCTTTCAACACTTAGCCAATTATCTCTTTGCGGGGTCGCGCCTTAGTGCTAACGAGATTCTATGCCCCATGTTCTGTGATATACATGTTGCACACAACATTTTCGTGATATAAATTTTGCACCAAACACTTCCGTCATTCAAATTGGATGTTAGTGGTCAGTCAGAGTCATGATATAAAAGCACAAGCACAAATGTGAACCGGTCCGTCCACTGACACGCTCGTTGGGACATTTTCAGAAAAACGTCTAAGTAACGAGAAAGATAGTAGAGAGGAAAAATGGTCGGACGAGCTTCAAAATAGGGTAACAATGGCTCCCGAGGAGACGTAAGGCCCCACCTGTCAAATTGTATATATATTCTACTTCTATTCGTGACAACTCAGTGGTTCACTTATTTCCATTAACAACCAAAAAAAAATATTCAACAACAATTTACGGGAGCCCGACCGACCCCTGGGTTGGCGCTATTATAGATCTTTCACCCAAAACTTGCGTCATCTACAATTTCATTGTATACATCTTGCACCAAAAAATTCCTTGGTTTGCAATTCCTCCACATATTGAAACATGGTCTACATTTGGACCACAAATTATCTAGTATGATACATTAATATAAATACAATTTTAATAAATATAGTTAAACTTGAACCTGACTTTTTTCAAACTCGTCGATTCGTGCTATATCGTCACATCATGAGCCCGATCGACCATGGTTCCTTTCAACACTTAGCCAATTATCTCTCTGCGGGGTCGCACCTTAGTGCTAACGAAATGTTATTCCCCATGTTCCATGATATACATGTTGCACACAACACTTCTGTGATATACATCTTGCACCCAACAACGATTTATAGGAGCCCGACTGACCCCCGGGTTGGCGTTATTATAGATCTTGCACCCAAAACTTGTGTCGTCTACAGTTCTGTTGTATACATCTTGCACCAAAAACTTTCGTGGTCTGCAATTCCTCCACATATTGGAACATGGTCTACATTTGAACCACAAATTATCTACTACGATACATTAATATAAATACAATTTTAATAAATATACTTAAAATTAAACTTGACTTTTTTCGAACTCGTCGATTGGTGCTATATCGTCACATCATGAGCCCGACCGACCGTAGTTCCTTTCAACACTTAGCCAATTATCTCTCTGTGGGGTTGTGTGATGCAACCTGCCCTCGATGGCACGGTCACTCTCGCCAGGACCTTCTTTCCCACGGCCCGAAGAGTTGTAACACCCTTCAGATCCCGTATCGGGACTTCTCGTCACCCACAGAACTCTCTGTTCTCTTTTTCTTCTGCTCGGAGAATCGGGACTTCGCCTCTCGCGCTACCAACCACTCGGGATTTCGACTCCCGATACCCGAGTCGCTGAGATGCTGAGATTCACGATCTCGCAATCTCACGGCTTCGCTTTTCGCAAATCCAAAGTAACTCCTCTTCGACTTCCGAGGCCCGAGTCGCCGATACCCGAGTATCGCTACCTCATCCCCTCGCGATTTCGCAACTTATGAGGCCAGTCACTCGGCTTGTCAGCTCCCGAGACCCGATGTCCTGAGATCACGTGCCACCTATTCCTCCGGAAAAATCCCGCTCTCCCACGAAATCTGGGGATCGCTATTCGCGATATCGACGTGCATGCGACTCTCGCACTTGCCAACCCTGATACGTCGATATGCGATAGCAAGTGGGTTTTTACTTGCGCTTGAAGATTAACGCTTTCCCAGGAGTTCAAGTCGTCGATTCTCTTCCTCTTGAAGAGTCCTTCACTCTGAAGCTTCTCTCGTTCGCTTCCCCTGGACCTGTTCCACTTTACTTACAAGGAATTCTCCCTCCTGAGCTTTCACCAACCTTCTACTCAGAACCACTCTGAATTCAATTCTTCCATAAAATCACATACGCGACATATGAAAGAAGTAAGTAACAGGAATCAAATATGCAAAGGCACAATGCCAACAACACGCCGACAACAAACATGTTCATGGAATTTAACCATGACCCTCCTGTTTTTCTCTTCCCAGGCTTGACTCTGAGACTTCAACTCGACTTGCACTTCACCTGCATGGTTCGAATAACTCAGCACGACTTCTGAGTGAACGAAGATGAGGGTTTAACTGTCCAGCCTCCTCAACGCACTCTATGCGGAGGTACTCCACTGCACTCTATGCAGGAATCTCCCAGCTTAGACAGAGAAACAATCTAAACTCAATCTCTCAATCCCTCAAATTTTGAACCTGCCATGCAATCACGTATGCAGCATATAGACAATAGGCAAAACACGAAGCAAATATGCAACAGCATAATATCAACAACACACAGAGAATAATCACAGCCATGGAATTGAATCAAAGCTTCATTATTAATTCAATTTCTGTACATGGGTGTTCTTCACAAGTTCTCTGCTGCTCTCTCTCTTTTGCTCCTCTATGCCAATGCTGAATAATCATCAATTACACAAGGAGGGTGCCTATATTCGTTTTCCCTCCTGGAAATGAAACTGTCTAATCTACAGCTAACCCTATCTACCAGCATTTAAAACTGTTAAATGCCTTCTTATCTACATTACATTACAAGTGCGCTTCATATGAATGCATTCATTCAAACGACGGCGCAACAATCTTTTCAAAGTAATTCAAAAAGGTATGCGCTGGTGCTGTCCAGCTATTCTTCTCTTTCCTCCACGCTGGCTCACGTCATGACGTCATAGATGCTCCTGCATCATACTCCTCGGCTCGAAATATTTCATGGGCTCCTGTCCATGAGCTCCTGCACAGTCTGACCATGCCTCTGAATCACTGCTTCTGTTTCCCAGCTGGCATCCTCCACTGGGTGATTTTTCCATTTCACCAGGTACTCAAAATATTGCTTTCTCCTGGTCTTCC